>JAAPAO010000018.1:23010-138213 GCA_013115145.1 Perkinsus chesapeaki
ATATATAATAATAAGGCTGATATACTGGTTTATAATATATAATAATAAGGCTGATATACTGGTTTATATTATAACCTTACCTTGCCAGAGTGTATAACATTAACCTTCAGACGGTTCTTGCTTCCCAACGTATCAAAGACCTTTACTATATGTTGCTTTACACAATCAGCAACATGGTCAATAGTCATATGGGGTACTATACGAATAGAGAACTTCCCTGAGACAACATCATCACCATTACCACCCCTAGCTCAGGGCACCCACCAACAACTGTACGGGGGATCACCGTCTTCGCACCAGCGCCCGAGAAGGCCCCCTCAATGCCATGAAGGGACAGAGTAGGGTAACGTGAACGTGCCATTAATATCGACGTCTTATCCTAAAGGTGGTAAATAACAATGATAACAGGATAAGGAGGAATTCACACTATATTAATAATGGTCTAGTTGTCCCCTCAGAATACGATAATAGTGGAAGAAAATTTCACGGAGGAAAATCAACCGACTTGTGCATCTTGAGGCCTTGATGAGTGCACCGATGGCGACTCGGCGAAGCTTGGGTTCAGTTGAGGAAGCCCGACAAAGATTCGTATTCGATTATTTCCGTCACCCTCCGCACCCGTATATTACATTGTGCAGCAATGGCATGCCTCCAGTATCCTCATTAGCATAGCTGGCGATATTAAAGTCACATCTCTCGTACCTACAACCAACAACCCACTTCCTCAACCGCCGCCACCGCGCTCCTCAGCCTCACATGGCCCTCTCCTCAGGCTTGAGCTCGTCAACTTCATCATAGATACCCGGAATCAGTATCTTACCGGTAGCACTGTCCACAAGCGTTGACATAATCTGCAGGCAAATGCTACTGGGAAATAATACATTGGAAGGTTCACCTTTATAAGATCGGTCATTGGCTCTTGGACCGCTCCGCCATGGGCGCCAGAATGTAAATCCTTAGTACCACCGCGCACCTAAGCAATTTATTCATACCATATTTCCGTCAAATCATGCCTGTCATACCTCCACGCCGAAATAGACATTGCCGCGAATGCCCCAAGTGAGGCACGGGCGCTCAAGGCCGATCCAGTAGTTGTCGGATATACAGAAGCCGTCAACATCATGGAAGAAGGTCTCACTGACAGACTGAACAGAAAGGCATAAAAAATGGTATAAAGGTTAGCTGTGGTTACTCTAAGGCACTCCTCAAGGCCTTCTGAGCCGTACTCTTCCATACCTTCAAACACGCACCTATAAAGGACATACAACAGGCACCATTAATATAAAGGACATATATGTTTTATCTCCTTTGTTTAAAGTATGCCAAACTCTCTGAGAATTTGCCCATCAATTGTAAATCTATTATATGCACTAATGCAGATAATAATTTAATTACTTCATATAATTCAATGATTTCATAAACTCCTTGTGAATTCACTCAGCCCTTTTAACCGACATTCCTACAGTAACTCATTAATGCAGATACGGCGGTGATAAGCGATATTTGATCACCTAAATGATGATATATTACTTTAGATTGCAAGGCAAAGGTATGTTGAATTTCCTATGGAACTCCACAAACCACAGCCAACAGATAACCGGTCCCTTATCATCAGTGGCACCTCTACCATACCTAAACATGAGCAACACAGTACTCGACACCACTACTCTATTGCCCCACAGATTGCCGTTCCTTTCCGTCAGCTCAAAGGGCTCCGAGTCCCAGCCATCCCCCTTGCTTGCTGGCTGCACATCCAGATGGCCATAGACACATAGAGTGGGGGCATCGGGTAGGGTACTCTCGAATGTGCAGAACAACGCTGGTGGCAGGGCAATTTTTGTACCTATATGGGAAGGGTTATGAGGCAGCCGTGACGCGACTGGACTGACCATCAGGGAGGGTCTGCAGGCCGAGGTCAACTGGCTCTGTAACGCCACCGAGAGTCTCGCACCACTTAGTGGCCCAGGCTACCATTTGAAGGACCTAAGAAGGGTATAGAGAGACGGTATGGAGAGATGGATGAATTACTCTGGGACGGAGGGTGGGGTCACCGGATACACTAGGGATAGCAACAGCCTCGGAAAGACGAGATACAAATACCTAAATAGGAAGAGCGCCCCCTTCATAACCCACGGGATGAAACCGGCAGAGGTTCGAATCCAAGAGGCGGCGATTACATCCTGATTGAGATCTATCCACTCGTACATGGCTTTATAGAGATCTTTTGCGGGATCAGCTGTGATGCTCTGATTGGTCTCCCTGAACACAGTAGGTCGGTGATTTGTTATCAGATTGAGCGCCTTACTTGAAGCCGAGTTCACACTCATCAGCCATGGTCTCAACGCTGGCAACAGCATCACATTGAGGAGAGGTTAAGTCGTGCTGCCTAAAAACGATATATCAACCTGCTGCGTATCCTGCATGGTGAAGCTCGGGATACCCTTACATCTGGACAGTGAGAGGTTTATAAGGCATCGAAGGGGATGGTAGCAAGTTCTGTGGTGTAACAGGATGATATGGTGACGATGCCAAGTTACCTGATACCGTAAATTCCTCCAACTATCAAAGATATTCGTATATTACTCGAGAAATCACCAGTAGCTGAGGCTGGTACGGTGCCGTAGTCGACCTTCGGCGGGGCATGCGGGGAGTTTGACTCCTCTATGTTCATTGTGAACTCTTCAGACATTTCAAAAGAAGCCGATAATCAACTTAACCACCACAGTCACGCGCCACAAAATTGCCCCAACTCGACACAATGCTGTCCCAATCTGTCATCACATAGCCTTCCGCTACCATAGCGGGCTTCCAAGGAAACATATCGAGTAAATCGCACTTGTACATGCGTGCAACATTATTCATACCGTAACTTCCTATACCAATCCACTCCTATCACACCACGCTCCTCACTTCACCTATCTCAACTAAGGCCACTTACCTTACAGCAAGCCACTGAAGTGACCGCCAATGGGGAGCCGTCTCCTAGGGTCCAACGTTGAATCTAATGGGATGCTTCCTTGAGTTTTTACTCGGAAAAGGTATCGACTTCACCGTGAATGATATTGCTAAGCTATAGAGAGGCAACATCTTGAAGGGTGATTCCACAACTAGCTTCGACGACCGTAAGCATTTTAGTGAAGCCCCAGTGGGCGGCGATCTAATCCCTCATAAGAAGTGCTGATGACCATTTCAAGTGTAGAGGTGTTCAACAGGGCAATCTCCCCTCCCTTCGATACAGCCATAACAGTATCAGATCCACGCAGATAACATATCCCTTCCACGGTAGACTCAAAAGAGACTTGTGGAGAGAGCGGTATCTGAGTCCTGCCTATATCCAAACCTTGCCGACATAGCCCGACCTCTCGCCAACTCGACCGTGGATCAAATATCTTAACCATGCATTGGTCTGTTGAGAATCCTTTCGAGCCACAGACAACATAACCTACACACAATCTTTACCCCTTTCCTAACCCCTGCTATAGTTACTCGACTCGTCCTCTCCTACAGCGCACGATACCAACTGATCAGGTCCACAAGGTGAAGAGTAAACCATTGAAGCATGGCCGCCTACTCTAGGGTCCCAAACCTGCCAGGTGGTGATAGAGAAAGCAATGCCCAAAGACCGACTCGGAATTGGAGGTCCTCAGATAGCTGCACTACCAACGTAGATTGGGGTAAGATTCTGCAATGGAGGTTGAACCAGGGTTTTCACTCCAGAAAAGATACCTCACACGAGTGACCACGTTCCTCGGTATCCAATTAGACGACACTTCTTTCATCGATTCTAGATCCCATACGACAACCCTGCAATCCCTGCCACCGGTGACAACCACGCCACTCTGAGGGAGATCTCCCAACCGACCCGAGTGCCTCGAGGACTGACCTTAGCGCAGCCAGCAACCGAGGCCACTGACAGCTCGTGGCCGACTAGTGTTCCCTTTTGAACAGGAGCTTGCCCACGCGTGCAGGATGACCACAGTGATACTGTGGAATCGGCGGAACATGCCAGGAAGCAGTCATCACTAACTGTGACCTGAGGGCGGCGCAGTTGTGTCCGGTCCCCACTTGTTATAGTAGCAGTCGGACAACTTCATTAATAGTGCCTTTGTGACACTGTAAGTGATAGAGCTCTTGCCATTGATCACAGTCGCATACGGAAAGACCGTAGTTGTCCACACCAGCGAGAATAAGCCTTGAATGCGCCTCTAGAAAGGTCAACGATGAGACTATGTCCCCAATAGAGACCTATTGACCATGAAGCCCCAGAGTGTCCTTCAGTAGGTAGCAGCAGCCCCACCTTCATGGCATCCAATTTATTCCTATCTTCATCCTGCTCATACTCATCATGGGACTGACATAAGCCAGAACAACATAACATTATTGGAGTGCAGCCAAAAAATAATTGAGGGCAATCCTGAGGAAATGCAAGGAAGCGTAAGTGAGCAAGATTCGTGTGATGCCCTTTCCGTCCGCAGGTTTCCACCTTTTTTGATAAATGCGTTGTATACTGTTATTGTCAACCTACCTTATATCAACTAGCGCTAGTCTGAGGGGACGCAGCTATGATGATGATGACGCTACTAAGGGGTGCTGTCTACCTGGCTTTGGCAAACTGTGCCGCAAATTGTGTGGGAAGAAGAAAGACAGTGGAGACCTTTCGGTAGCGTATGAATCAATTCCTGGTTTTCCTTCTTACGAAGCTTTACATAAGTCACACGCTTTTTACGGTAGCACACCGCAGCTGGTGGCCACCGAGGAATCCGACGATATGGGTACCCCCGAAAATCAAGCCTACCTTAAAAGAATGTTCGAGATAGAAGGAAAGATCTCTAAAAAGAAGACCACGCGATTTTGAGCATGTTTTTGTTGACAGCTGTTATGAATCCTTTGCCACGAGTTTGGTTAGTCTAGCTCACCAGCGCCTCGAGTGTAAACCCGAAGCATCATGTCATCCAAAGACAACGAGAGCAAGCAGCCATTCACGGCTGGGGTTGAGCCTAGTGTCAATGGTAACACCTTTGATGTTGGCGCACATAGGGAAGACAATCTATTCATGGCAAGACTCAGCGAGGCATCCGAAAGGCAAGACCTCACCTCGGGCCAGTATTCAGCCCCATCGAAATCGATAGATACGATGACATGGTCCGACACATGTCCGAGATAGCCAAGATGGGCCTTGAGCTCAGCGTTGAAGAACGAGCGTTGTTTAGCTCTGCATTCAAGAACGCTGTGGGTAATCATCTGTTTGCCAAGACTGTCGAATACACTCCTACTGTAGGGCTAAGGAGGCAGGCATGGAGAGCCTTGACCATGTTAGAACAGAAAGAGAAGTTCAGGGGTGAGCTCACCAGCTGAAGGCAATGATAAGCCTTTCGAGGTGAACGAGCAGCGAAGTCTATAGAGGCTTACCGTTCTGTTATTGAGGAAGAACTGAGGATGCTTTGCCACAGAGCTTTGGATCTCTTGACGAAGGGTTAGACAGTATTGCCTTGCACAAATCATTATGTTATTAATATCAGAGATACTTCCACTCACCACCGGTGCCGAATCTAAAGTCTTTTTTCATAAGCTTCATGGTGATTATTGTCGGTAAGCAGCAACCGTTATCACTAAAGGGCCTCTCTATGGGACTCTCTATAATATCAGAACCGTGGTGGTTCAACTGCTTAAACTGTATGATATATTTCAGCTCTCTTTTTTGTCTCGGACTTTGGATGGAAGCAGTATCCGTTCAGCTGCCAAACCGGAGATTAGATATGATATGATCGTATGGTCTCTGATATGTACAGCTCAACAACACAGCGTGGATTGTACAGTCATAGTTCTTTACATTTCATCAGCTGAGAAATACCGGTATGCTGCATAGATATTATCAAGCCCACGCCGCTATATAACAATGCACGCAAGTTCCTAGTACAGACCCTCTGCACACACCATCACTTCTGGTGGCAGATATCTTACTGAATTCGAACCCGGCGCCCCCAAGGGTAAGCAAGCCGAGTATGTCGAAGACGCCCACGATAGCTATAAGTAATTCCTGGTTCTCATCTTTAGCTGTAACAAATCACTCTTCAGAATGGCCTCTGATATAGCATTGAACGACCTCCCACCCACCAATCCCGTTCGCCTCGGCCTAGCACTTAACTTCAGTGTGTTCTACTATGAGGTTAGACAGTGCGGAAGGCGGCTCCTTGCCGACTGCTGCTTCGCAGGTCCTGAACTCTCCCGAACGTGCATGCCTCTTGGCGAAGGCAGCCTTTGATGATGCCATATCGGCTATGGACAACTTAGATGATGAGGAGTATGTTAATATTCTAACTCTTGTGCACTCATATCGTATCATTCGTTTTGTTATTCATTGCTGTATTACTACTACATAGCAATTATTGTGCAACGCTGTCCCCGTTTCAGATACCAAGATTCTGCATCGATCATGCAGCTGCTAAGAGACAACCTCACCCTATGGACATCTGACATGCAGGAAGTAGACGAGCAAGATCATGTTGCTTAACACCCACGGGCGTATCTTCTTTGTCTTGTTGCGTTGAAGACCATCAATACCAATGAGAGCATTCTCCAGTGGTATGTTATGGAAACCAATACAGTAAGCCGCCAACTCCAACTTGAGTACGCACTCTGGTATAGCTTCACAGAATTATTCACAAATAAATCATTTTCCACAGTCCCTAAAGGCTTTTCGACAAAGATGCGCACCATGCCAGGTGTTCTTGGCATTGGCAATATGGTTCATATTGCTCTACCGTTCTTACGGGGAAATACAGAGTCGTAGAGACCGGTAGCGATGAGGGTTCATGGGTTCAACGGTGAAAGTTAAGGTTATCTAAGAATGTCCAAGAACGTAGACAGCATATGGGCTGAGATGCAAGAAGAGTGGAAAATTGCTTCCAGAAAACCGCATAAGGGATGCGATGTAAATGAAAACCCAATAGCGTCGATTGGAAGCTTTGCCGTTAAAAAAGAAAAGAAAGCACCACGAACAAAAGAAATAAGCTTTTGGACTAGTGAGCCACTATGCCCAAGGACTGTCCACAATGGCTTCAGATGGTGGCACTGCTGCAAAGGGCTCATCTACTAGAGCATTGTACGATCAATTCACTACCACGAACACGGAGACAGATGAGAGAGAAAATATCACCAGCAACGCTGAAGATGCTCTGGGCTTAGGAGCCGTTGGCTGCCACAAGGTGAGCCAGCCTTGTGTCAGTATAACCCGAGACATGGATCTTAGGGAAGTAGTGTGCCCGAAGACTTCACCTCGGTAAGCTACAGCTCACCGCGTCGTGCGGAATATGATATCAGGTTGCCGCCATGGTCGATTGGCTACATAGTTCGGCACCATTGGTCTTGAAGGCTGCCGAAGAAGTACTTAGTCGTACAACAGAGCATTGATTCTAGTCTGTGTAGATGACCGAACCTGGCAAGCTAACTGAGATGGACGAACAACTCAACAATCAGCTCCTCGAATGCTTTCATGACACCACTGCACCTGACTTGGCCGACGCAGCGCTAGAGGTGAGCTCAGAAGCGTTGGGTACAGCATGAGCAGCAGCTCGCTGCCAGTTCCTGCTTCGACCTCTTGCTCGTATCTGCTTGAGCACCACCACAGCCGCCAAAGACACTTCGAGGCTCGCCGCTTGCCAGGTGACCATCTTCCCCGTTGTTTGTAGTAGTGCGGAGCACCGTCTCAGATGCTGGCCCGGCTCATCTCCAGCTGTGGTGATGCCCATCTTGTCAGCACAGCTCCGTAAGAGAGACACTCCCGGGAAACTGTCCTGGTCGCGTACAGGTATCTGATATCTAATCTAGTTCGAAGGTTGAACTGCGGAGATTTGGATGGAGTGCTCGGTGTCCCCGAGAAGATGAGACCTTTGCCTGAACAGAGGCCACAACAGATGGCTCACGCTGAGGGTCGAGAGGCATGTGAGGAAGTCAGAGAACAGATAGCTGAATTGGTGAGCCAGCAGCGTCAATGATGCCACATTGGAGGCCTAGGTTATCCGACTTCTCGGCAGAGTCTCAGGAAAGCCGACGGTTCTGATACAGGTGACCAATTGTGATGTTATGTGGTGCTAATCACGGATCCATCTTAGTCAATCGACGAGATTGTAAGCCTAGTAAGAGGCCTTATGCTAGATGACTTTGGCAAGATCAAGATGCTTGGATGCAAAGCTTGCGAGATGCTCTCGGATGCCCATGCTCCTTTACTGGTAAAGCGCTCTAAGTACCCCTCCTAACTTTTCCGAATCAGTTGCATTTCGGTGAGGCCATGGCTCGCAGTGCATCTTCTTGCCTCACTCATAACCATATGCAGGTAGCGTCATCATCTTCTTCATCTGTTGCCAGGACCTGCTCAATCCATGAGTCAGGTCCGCATTGCAGGCTTAAGAGCTGTTACGGCTTGCCTCAAGACCACAACATGGAAGCACTCGTTCGACATCATTGCCCATTTAACTGCTTGGAGCGACCCCAACCAAGTGCCGTCTCCATTCGACCATCGCCTCTAGCTCGCTCTCCACAGGTTCCCGTGAAAGCCTTCTATGAAAGCACCACTAAGATAAACTATCTTACCACTCTATGCTTTGATCGCCACATTGCTGTAGAGCTCCGTCTAGGCCTCTACCCTACAGCTCGTGCCCAGGTGCGCCGTTTCTTCTACCAAACCCTCGGCCATTGGCTATTAACTTTGGAAGATTCTATAGACATAGAGCCACATGTAGCGTACCAATCTATATCCTTCTGTGACTTCGACTCAGGTTATGCCTTTTTTTCTGACGGGGCTTTTTGACGATGACTACTCGGTTAGAGTTCTCGTCTTTGCCCTTATAGGAAAAGTTGGTGAGAAATACGAAAGTGAGTGGAACTCAGTGGTAGCCTTGGCGGAAAGCTGTCCATGAGTGCACATCAAGGTGAACAATTACCTTATCTGTCTCAGAGATGAACGAAGTCGAATTGCGGGAAAAGCGTCAATTGGGCCTGGACGCCTCGTGGACTTATGACGGCCGAGCTTCTGAGGTGAAGTCGCTCAGACCAGCTATGGTAACACGATCCCCTTGTTATCAGATACCTTTTCTCCCACTAGTGCACGGTGTTCATCAAGGCCTTGCCTCAGGCGCAGGCCTGTTCGACATTAAGGATTATGATTGGCCACTTATGGCCGACTTAGTCACCTGTCCGAGAGTCACGGACATCTCCAGGAGAGTATCTACCGGAGAGGTAGCTGCCAACCAGCACAACCCCGAATGCTAACTTATTATTCAGCCCGTGCATCGTCCTAGACTTGGAGCAAGATGTTGGGTGAGAACCTCGGCAAGAAGGTTTATACTGGCAACACTTAACCAAGTGACCGACTTTAAGGAATGTGAGGCATGTCTGCTAGCATTGGCAACGCTTCCCAATCGCTTCGTTGAATACTCAGGTAACGCTCTCAATGCTACGAGGCTCTTAGCAGTATTGGTGGGCTTTGTTGAAGAAGGTAAGGAACCGATTGGCTGAAGGCCGATTTTACAGGTTGATATACCCTACCCGGGGATCGAACCCGGAATCTCCACCTTAGGAGGGTGGCGCCTTATCCATTGGGCCAGCAGGGCGTTGTGGTGTTCATGCCTCCTCAGGTGTTACTGAATGGCTGAAGGAAATCATAACCGCGGCCCAGAGGGTTTATCTCGGTCGTTCGGGTGACAAAGACTCCCAAGCAGAGACAGAAGATGAGTAGCCTTCTCCATCGCCCAGTCGAGAATTCTGCCCATCATGTCAGATTCGATCTAGTGCTGACGATGATAGGCCGCTACGTTGAGCCGCAGGCGTGGTGGGGTCTACTGTAGCGTCAGCTGATTGACGTGTTGGCCAGTTTTCTGCCCAGATCTCACGATTTATCCTCGGAGTCGCTGCTCGAAGATGAGTGGCGTATTGCGTCAGTAAAGGTGTTGAGCCTTCTATTTAAAGGAGCTATGGAGGTCTACAGAGAGTGCTGCTCCCTAGAAGTCAGTTTAGAATGCACAGCTCTTCGACTTATTGTGCAACCTAACAGTGTCGAGAATCCAAGGTTGTCCGTGACTGTAACGCAGCACCTCCTTCCTGTTAGGGACCACCGACAGCGTCCAGATGCCAAGCCTTATATAACCCCCTACTGAACAGTGTCTATGCTTCCCCTCTGATGACGTCCCGAAGTAAGAGCATCACCACCGATTGCTATCCATACCGATCCCACGCCACCTTGACAACACCTAAAGAGTCTAGTCAATGCTCTCTCGTTCATTCTAACCTTTGTAAGCGGTTCATCGCTGATCATCTTGTCAGCTCTCGGAACCCGCGAGACTTTTCTATCGATTCTAAGGACTCTATCGACAGCTAACGATTTTGACCACTTTGGCCCAGGCCGGAATAAGGTGACGTCTACATGCCTCAGATGTGATCATTTCAAGCTCTTTAGTTTATAGCATGTGAGCTGCTACTCAAGTCGCCCCAAGATGGCCGATTGCCAAGTAGAGTAGACTTCGTGGCGGCCGACGCTGACGTGAAGCGAGCCGCCATGCTCATTAAGAATGTAGGGCGAAGCGTTGCCCCTTTCCGTGACATAGGACTGTTAGGTCATTAGCAAGGACGCACACGCTTCGAGGAAAGTTGGCTTTCTACTGAAGAACGTCGGCGATAAGGAAATCGACGCAGCTGTGGAGATGATGCTTTACGACGATGACGACTCATTCCGTCAGCTCTCGAGATGCCTTACCATCACTTATTACTCAATCAGATCACATAACAGTCGCGCTTACTCTGCGGTTTGTCGTTTGGGGCCGTTCTTCTATTGAAATCGTTCACCGTCACCTGGAGGTAGATGTTAATGCCTCTGGAGCCCTCCGACTCGTCCCTCAGACCATGGCATGTACTTCGACAGCGTCGCCATCAGCCAGGCAAACAGCGGTGGCGATTCTGACTCGGGACATAGCGTCGGGGCTCTGCGGTGCCGAAGTTCCATCACACAGTTCATTCTATAAAGTACTGGAGATGCCGGCACACTGAGACATTGCGCAAAGATCATCATTGCTAAATAAAGCTGATCTTGACCACCGCCCGTAGCATTGGATCTATCGGCCTTCGACCATCAAGAAGCGTCTACTGTTAGCTAGATCTACTGCTTATTAGGCTCTCATCGGGACTCCCGAAGCACGACCGAGACAACTACAAGAGCTGCTTGCTGCAGCCTACGCCTTAGGAACAGTTGGCACACCTTCAACGAATGGAGATGGTCTCATCGGCTCACTCATCACTGCAATGGCTGATCACACTATTGATAAGAGGGTGGGCATACTTTATCGAAAACTCCTGACATTCCACGCTGTAGCTGCGTGACATCTGGGAGAAGGAGAGCCGAGTAGAGGACCCGTCGTTCAAGCAGCTGAAGTAGCTCAAGCTAGCAGCCACTCCTCATGGCACAACATGCGCTATTCCAACAGGATAATCCGTGAAGCGGCAACGAGAGTGGTGGAGATAGCTCGCCTCCAAACAGCACTGTCAGTTGCTCTGGCAGTGGCCGCTAGCCCCAGCCTAGGAAAGATGGAGTTGATGGGAGCTCTTCTAGAGGTTTGAACCATAGCTGCGATGCGACTACACTTCTCTCAGGTACTTGAATGCCCGCCAGAGCAGCACGGTAAGATCGCCAAGCCCCCATCAGCTGGTATTGTTATCTATACCATCCACACGGTAGGGTGTGATGCCAGTTAATTGTCTACTGCTCAGCGATCAGATAACACGCCTTCTGTCGGAGTCGACGGATATGAAATTGTTGCCCATGGAGCTGTATGTTACGGTCTAGCGCTATGACGATACTTCCTACTGCAGATGTAGCGAAGCTCCTAGGCTGTGCTCGATAGGCTTCCGAAACCCAACCACCTTGCCTGGACTGGTCGGCAGGGATGAACTCGCTGAGCGAATCATCGAGGCTTGCGCTGACGTATGATATAAGTTCGTTAATAATCGACCCTCGGCGACATTCAGACTATTGCTTCAACCCTCAATCTATCCTTCCCTGTCGATCCTAACCACCCGCAGATGCCTGTACCGACCGACCTCAAACTCATGGATATCACATCGGCCAGTGTTGAACAACCTACTCGTCGCCAAGGGTTGTTGCCTGGAATTTGGGACGGTAGATAGGGGATATAATTCCCTTATGACGCTATTCGCATGACTCATTTAGTTCACGACATCGCTCCATTAGTGTCTCGCCCCGCTTGGGTGCTGTTTGATTCGCAGTATGGAAAGGAAGCGCAGAAGGCTATGGCAGGTGAGTACGAGAGCTGGTATAGGATAAGCGATACACTTAGAGAATGGGCGACCACCGTTTGAGGAAGGGTTGAAATGGAACGCTGCTTTGGCGGTGATTCAGCTACTGTCAAGTGCAGTGAAGACAAATCCAGCAGCTGCGACCAGGTAGCGTTAATGTTAATGGAGGTAACTTCCCGCATGACGGCGATGTTAGCTACACCACGAGGTTAGAAAAACAGGGCCTCATGGCACGCGTCGCTTTACTTCGAGATATCCAACACAAGTTGACAAAGTGATAAAACCACGTAGATTTGCTTGTTGTATTTATCATAGATGACTACTGTTCGTTATGTTGTGTTTTATACAGATGGTTTCAGTTTAATTCGGCCTACAAATTTCATTAAAGTGTAACAGACCTGATATAACGGTTCATGGTACTATCTTGCAACGCAAAAGAATGATATGAGAATCTTCTACGGTGACTATATTAGTCAATGCAAAGCTTCGAAGTGGGAGACTACGTGATAAAAATGTAATAGTATATTGGCGGAAGCCGAGATCTAGAATGGCCAAATCACCACCGGGGGCCATGGCTACAGAGAAATCGCTAAAACGTTCCAAAGCCTGCAGCATCAGAACAGTTGTCAACTCACGAGTGGAGAAAGAATCGCGGGTAACGGTGCGCACGGTGCAATAAGAATTAGTAAACCAGCCTGATGGGAACAGAAACTACATTGTCGACATACACCTGCTAGTATATTCAAGCACTACAATGAGGTATTGAACAGGTATTCGAGTTACTTCACGGTGCGTGTTGAGAAATACGAGAGGCCACAGGAGACATCGCTAGTAGTATAGGTACCAAGCTCTCACTCGGAAGCTGCACATAGAATGGATAGTCTAAGCCAATTCCGGCGTTGGACTATGAACTCACACACACAAGGCTTAGGCTAGTGGGGTGGTTACGAACACAGCAATTACATCACGATGTGCACGATGCAACACTAGAAGTCGAGTGTTGCTCTACTCCGAGATTCTGAGCTGAAGCTGAAGCAGCAATACACCGATTGAGCTTGTTTTCATAGACGGTGGCTACTCTCGAAGATCTGAACTAATTCGCTGCGATGCAAAGCATACCAGCAAACCTTAGGATGTGTCGACAATCTGGTTTAGTTCTACCCCACACAGCTCGTGTTGCCTATTGAGTGTATGTTAATCTTTATCAACACAATTTCACAATGCTGATAAAAATTAGTGATTAATAACATTAGTCGAACAAAGGTTTGCATATGCTCAGAGTTGCCATGCAAGCCAATGATAATATGAGTCTGAATGATCGCTGTCACAGGAAAGGTTCGTCACAGGGCTTTAGAAAGGTTCGCATGTTACAGGGAGATCAAATGACGGCAATTGAAAAATTGTTACAGCAAAGGTTAAATAAAAACCACACTTTTTAACCTTTGCAGCACCAATTCATCCATCATCATCATCCCAAGGGTCCCGATTAGCAGCCAGGATCATGAATATTTCCCAGTCTCTGGTAGCAACAATAACGCTATTGGCTGAATAGCCATCTGTACGATACAGAACAATGCCGGAATACGGATCGACCACCCAGATGCCAATCCACTCGTTAAGAAACATACTCTCATCATCGAAGAATCTGTCGTTATCGCCCATGTAGACAGCAACACAAGCAATCCCACCAGAACCGGGGATCAGGGCGCATCCTTTGCGGTATTTGATGTTCATATCTTTAGAAAGAGTTTCGTTAGCCTTATTTCTGAAATACACTTTACCGTCATTCAATGCGTAAGTGCAGAGTATAAATACTTTAGCAAGGTCGCAGTCAGAAGTGGCAAAGTCAATATCCAGGAACTCGATTCCGAAAAACCCAGCCTTCTCGTCGGTTTTAACTGTCATGACATATTCCTAAGCTTCTCCGCCATCAGCTCTTGTAGCGTAGAGCACAGGGTTTCGGGTGGCAGTGCGAGCGAACACTCGGTCGCCACGTATACGAAAGGGTATTATTAATACCGTAGTAATCTCTCTTTGATGCTTGGCACTCTTGGCATCACAGTCACGGGTCGAGATTTGTATGTTCCTTGCCTCAAATCCATACAACGCAAATTGTCATCGGTCGTTACAGTATAACAGATGATACCATTCTCACTGATACACGAAGAACTGATGTGTGTGACACCAGCTCGTTCCGTGGGGTCCTCCTCAAAGTCGGCCATGGGAAGGCTTACAACTTCACAGTCCCACATGACACCGAGTAGCTCCCTGTTCACAGTATCAGCAGCGGCATAATTGAAAACCCTCTGGAGATAGCACTCATCATCCTGGCCGATTCGCGTTGGGAAAGCAACGCGTGTGTGAGACCAAAGACAGTCAGGAATACGGTCAGGTAGGACAGTGTCCTAAGGACACCACCACAACGATGTTCCAAAGCCCTCAGCATCAAGACAGTTACCGACTTCTCGGTGAGGAATGGATCGCAGGTAACGGTGCGCATGGTGCAATAACGAAAGAAACTGTAACTCTAAAACAGATTGCATGAAACTACTAAGTTGAATTGTAGCAATCCGTCGCCACCTTTAACATCTCCATGCTCCTGTTTGACATACAGTCTTCCTTTTCCACCTCAACTTTTATAAGGCTAGCCAAACAATGATGAAAATACTTTTGCACCACCAAACCCTCTCGTCACAAACGCTAATGAGTGATTTCAACACGACTGCAACGGTTTCTTCACTCGCGCCAGGCACTTGGACATATCAGCGAATGGATATTAAGCTATTCCGGTTCGATACATGAGCTAGAAAGTGTAGAGTAAGGATAATATTCTTCGAATACCCAGATGAAGTTTACTGAGTAAACTTACGTGTGACTGGGAAAATGATATCAGAGGATCCAATGCTAATAATAGCAGTCCTAAAGACAAGGCAGGTTTGTGAAGAAGAATCTATTCAGTTAGAAAAGCGTCCAAATAACATTAATCCGGCAGCTTGTCATCAGACCCAGCATCGTGCAGTAGGACTCCTAGTTCGAGCAGCGTTCAACTCGAGGTCAACTTAAGATGATTAATAGATACGGCAAAGCCTTCCAAATATTCGGGTTGATCGCGACTGACCGTAAGAGACATAAATATTTCCCAGTCTTTGGTAGCAACGATATAGTTCAGACCATCGCTCGAATGGTTGTAAGTACGATGTAGAACGACAGCAGAGTATAGATCAAGCACCCAAATGCTAACTAATGCACTAGCACATAGCAACCCAGAATGCGAGGGTCTGTCATCACTTTTCATATTCACGGCAATGCAACCGATACCATCAGAGCCAGGAGTTAGAGCAGAGTCCGTATAGCTCTTGATCTTCATGCATGTCGAAAGATGTTTATTGGCAACATTCTTGAAATGCACCAGATCATCTTCGACTTCGCTCCTGTAAAGAATAACTATATTTGTTGGATCGGCATTAGAGGCAACAACGTATATTATGACTCGGTCCATGTCAGAAAAAAGGAATTACGATTCTCAACTAAATTGCGGTAATTTGCGAAGCCTCATCATTGCTCGTAGCTGAGCCATGGCCGAGTCGTAATGAAGCAGCAAACTTAGTCGTGTCATATCTGCCCCATCAAGTCTCATCCGACCCCGTTCCTGGGGCGTTATGAGGACCACACCGCAGATAAGACAATATTCCTCTCTTCGGTCAGTTAGCACTGCTAGCTCTGGTAGAGCAGCTCTGCAGTTTCGTTTCGGTCATTTGTTATAGGCAATAGCGCATTCACCGAGGAATTGAATCCCTGGGATTCACATCTTGGACTGCAGTCAGCATCCGGGCTCGTATCACACAATGTTGACGATGGTTGTGGATGTTTGACGTTTGACCATCGCCACAAAGTGTGATACTTCTCCCAAACTTGCTTGGCAGCGTGGCTTTTGCTATCGCTAAGTTTTACTGCGATACGATTAAACCGGGCAGGTAGTATATCGTGAGGAAGCGTCGACCATAGCAAGAAGCTGCTACCAGATTGTAGGATATAGGTTGACGAACGCAATAGGTGAGGATTTATTCCCAAAGATGGGATAAAAAGATATTGAAGAGTTGCGTGGAGAAGGGAATGAACGTGCTATGGTTGAATGGATCAAATAGACAGCGTGGCGCATGGAACGCATGGAGCGTCACGGCTGAGGCCTGATAATAATTCGCATAATTTACGCATATTTGCAATGAATGAGCTAAATTTATGGTCTCGCTTATTCTTCGTGGTCTACTTCATCTCCCCAATAGAGACTATTGGGCAAGCGGGGGTAGATGTAGTCGGTAACGAAAATGGTTCTCCTGTAAACGACCCCTACTACGACGATCAGAAACCATACTTGGAATTTGTTGGTATACCGTCAGCGTGGAACCGCATGGCTTCGGTCCCATCGCAGAAGAGAGTTACAGTAGCCCACATCGATAGCGGGGTTAAACCAGACCATCCAGACCTGGTCGAAAGTCTTGTCAAGGGTTATAATGTCATTGACAAGACTACCAATACTCCTGAAAAGCTTGGTCATGGTACAAAGATGGCTGGTATACTTGGCGCTACTATCAACAATTCTATCGGTATTGCTGGTGTCACTAATCTTGTTAACATCATGCCTATCTCCTTAGAAGACAAATGTGAAGTGGAGAATCAAGCCAACGCTATAGGATACGCCGTTGACAAGAAGGATGCAAAAGATATTAAAGTGATCTTTTACCCCTTTTCTGGCATTTCTGAGGCACCACAAATAACAGAAAAGATTGAGCGAGCGGTAGCAAAAGGGATGCTTGTTATCGTTGCTGCTGGAAATGATGCGCGGAACGTCACAGAAAATAAGGCATATCCATGCCTTCTTACTGAGCGACTGCCTGGAGTGTTATGTGTAGCTGCGACAGAAAGGACTGAAATGTAGTTGAGAAAGACGTCGAACTTTGGAGATTACGTGGACATTGCTGCACCAGGTGGCGACATTAATACTACATACACCAGCAACGACCATCCCTATGGTATCTGCTCTGGGACTTCACCGGCATCTGCCATCGTTGCCGGTGTGGCTGCAATGCTTTACAGTATCAACCCTAAGCTATCTCCTGTTGATGTCAAACAAATCATCAAGAGTACCTCTAGGAAAGGTATCAAACTCAATTCGGGTGTTACCCTTTCATTTGGGTTGCTTGATGCTGACGCGGCTGTGAAGAAGGTGCTATCAAGATAGTTATATTCTGTCAAGGAGTCCTTAGTCATTTATTGGTAAATTTCTTTGATCGTTGATTCACCTTTCCAGGCGAACAGCTTCAATATAATACATCCGACCGAGCTCAGCTCGGCGAGCTGTGCCTGATTCGTTTTGCTCAGAGAGTTTAGGCTACACTAGAAGTTAAGTGTTTGGTTAGTAATTATTAACTACCACACATTCAAGGCCAACAAATTGGGACGGTGACTGATCAGAAATAAGTCAGGTCGAATGAGTCTCAACGCAGCTCTCCCACGCGGTACTGCGACTGAGGAAATATTCTTTCGTGTAAGTGGTTGTAGTGGCCGCTGCCATATCTCGATGTAATCGGATGCGTTCAACCGTGGCTTCGGGCTGATAGTTTTACCTGTCTCATTGAGCACGCGTGCAGGAATACCTGTTCTAGGCTGACTTCAGAGAGCGCGTGGATATGATGTACGGGAATTTTGATGCAAGGCCAACAATCGCTGGACCTCTGAAGAGTTGCTTCCGAACGACTCGAGTAGATCTTGGATGGACCCCAAGCCTCCGATCGGCGTTCGAAAGTCTATGAGGAGGCGAGTGACGGACTATGGCGAATACTCATTTTAAGCATGCAACGTCGCCATCTCGAAGGGATAGCTTAACCCTAGCGACGTTTGCACCACCGTTATGCTCGCATAATCTCGTCTTATTCGTTCCCACGGTAAAGACGCCACAAAGTTTCGATACCCTTATGGGATTAAACCCCATGACAAATTGCGGCTCACAATTCGTTACGGGAGAACATATCTACCAAATTGCCGTAAAAGGCGAGAGCAATTTGTGGAATTGTCATAACTCCTCAATATCTTCAAGTTTGTGTTCTTGACTGCAAGGATCATGAATATTTTCCAATCTCTGGTAGCAACAATAGAATTAACGCTATTGGCTGAATAGCCATCTGTACGATACAGAACAATGCCGGAATGTGGATCGACCACCCAGATGCCAATCCACAGAAACATACTCTCATCATCGGAGAATCTGTCGTCATCGCACATGTAGACAGCAACACAAGCAATCCCACCAGAACCGGGGACCAGGGCGCATCTTCTGCGGTATTTGATGTTCATCGGTGATGAAAGATTATCATGTTGGACATTTGTCAGATGCACCTTACCGTCATTGATCCTATATCTGTAAAGAATAAGTATCTGGGTTGGATCGGCACCAGAAGTAGCGAAATCGACATCTAGATCTTCGATTGTGAATCAATAGACTTCACTTCCCCGTTCCACCGTAGTGATATATTCCCAAGCTTCTCTGCCTTCGATTTTAATAGCGTAAAAATGCCGCCTTTGTTGGCGTTGCAGATACCGAACAGCCAACCACCGCGTATGCATACTAGTCTGAAGCACCTGACACCACATGGCATTGTCGGCATGACTGTTTCTATACGAGATTTATAAGTGCCTTCTCTCAGATTCATACAGTACACGTTTTCATCGCCATTAACAGTGTAGCAGATGATACCATTTTCACTTATGCAGGCAGAACCCATGCGTCTGAGATGAACAAGTTCGATAGGATCCTCTTCCAAGTCGTCCATGAGAAGGCTTACAACTTCACAGTCCCACATGACGCCGAGGAGCGTCCTGTTCACAGTATCGGCAGCGGCACAATTGAAAATCCTCCTGAGATAGCACTCCTCATCCTGGCCGATTCGAGTTGGGAAAGCAACGCGTGTGTGAGACCAAAGACAGTCAGGAATACGATCAGGTAGGACACCACCACAACGATGTTCCAAGCCCTCAACATCAAGACAGTCACCGAATTCTCCGTCAGAAATGGATCGCAGGTAATGGTGATCATAGCCACTAACAACTAAGGAAACCTGATAGTACCAACAGAATATATAACGGTTGACTCATGTTCGGCTGCACATGAGTATGTTCGTTTGGGCTGTGGGAATCAGCTACAGAAAATCTCCACTAACGCCGAGTAGAATATAAAAGACACCGAAACAAACAATCCTGTATTGGAATTCAACTGAATCACCAACAACACGTGCCATTGAAGCGAGTGAAGGAAAACAACAGGGAATGCATTCATCTTCCATGATGGAAGTTCCATCTGGTGTCACCAAATCCGTGCCAACTTCAAATCGAGGGCGATTCTAGTTCGAAAGTTGATAGAAAATAAGCCCTGTCGTTTGGAGCGGCTAATACAAGCGTCGAGTATTGTGAGTAATTTAGTATACAGGATTACGTGTCGATTGAACGCAAAACAAAGGAAGAATGAGAAATCACTACTTATAAAGCAAATCGCAGGCGACCGCGCTCACCGACAGCGTCCTAAGGGCCTTTCACGGCTTTTCAACTTTCTCTTGACTCAGTTGCACAAAAACTATGGACTTGTACTCAATTACAGATCAGATTTATGTGATGGAGTGTGTCACCGCCCGGGGCTTGAGACTCGTCAGCATTGTCAGCGAGAACCAGGAATAATTGCCAGTCTCTGGTAGCAACAAGAGAGCGCACACTGTTGGTTGAATACTCACGGTCTGAGCGATATAGAATGTTATCATACTGAGGATCGATCACTAAGATGCAAACACGTTCGATAGCAAATCCAACATTGAGACCCAATCGCTCGAGAGCAAGCATACGTCTTGGGAATCTTTCATCATGTCCCATAGATACGACAAGACAAGCGATTCCACCTGAACCGGGAATTAGTGCACAGTCCCTAGGGTATTCGACACGTAGATCTGAGTGAAGACCTCCATTAGTAAGATTCCTGAAGCACACCAAAGGGTCATAACCTCCGCCTATGTAGAGAAGCATTATCTTCCTTGGATCGACATCACTGGTGGCAAACTCAACGTCCAGACTTGTGTGACAGTCGGCTTGTCCCTCCCAGATGACTCTAGTGATGTATTCCCAAACTTCACCTCCTTCAATTTTAATGGCGTATAGAGTAATTATACCTTCGTAGTTGACATGGAGAGCGAACAACCAACCTTCGCGGACACAGATCGGTCTGAACCACTCTGCATCATGCGGTGTTGCCGGCATAACAGTCGTAGGCCGGGGTGAGAATTGCCTTCCCTCAGGTTCATACAGCGCACATTGTCAATATCGTGCACAGCAAAGTTTCTGTATAGAGTGTAGCAGATAATACCGTCATCACTCATGCAGATGAAGCATACGCCTTGAACAAGTGCTAGTTGAGTAGGGCTACCCTCCGGCTCACTTCCCCGTTTACTTCGTCCGAAAAAACACCAAGAACCCTCCTGTTCGCAGTGTCTGCGGCGATACAAGTGAGCGTCCCATCAAGCAGATGTACTTCCTCTGATCTAACTTGAAGCTTGATAACGCGAGAAAATGACCAAATGCAGTCCAAAATAAGGTCAGGTAGGATACCACCACAACGACGTCCCAACGCTCTCAGAATTAGAACATTCATTGACTTCCGTCAAGTGGAGGTTGACATGTAACGGTGAGTATGGTACAATAAGAACTGAGAACACAACCTGATGACAGGAACCGATTTAGCAGTTGGCCCCCGGGACGGCCAAGTATAAGAAATTAGGCGTAGCTACCTTGAACACAACAGCGGACGCCTGAGAATTACAGTAGGCTTCAGCAACGAAAATCGACAGAGCCTTTCGCGAAGGTCAACAAAGCGCGTATTTGAGACGATGATAAAGCCTCAGAACAAACTTAGAAAAATAAAGCAAGGCGTCGGAGACGCCTTGCTTTATTGAATAAAGCAAGTCTCCGACGCCGCGTCGGAGACGACAACAATCCACAGATTGTAATTCATATCTTCACAGCTTTTCCATAATCTATAGGACCAAACTCGGGCTGATCTGTTTACCTCACTATTATTCATATATTAACTTTAAATGATACACAGGACCGTAATATCTGCCATCACCTTTAACGTCACGGACAGGGACAAGAGGCATAAATATATCCCAATCGTTGGTGGCGATAATAGGTTCTACTATATTGGTTGAATATCCACCTGTACGATGTAATACAACACCGGACTGCGGGTCGACCACCCAGATGCCAATCCAATCATTAACGAATCCAAGTTCTTCATGGAATCTTTCATCATCTCCCATAAAGACCGCAACGCAGGTGATTCCACCGGAACCAGGAATGAGCGCACTTTCCCTGTTGTGTTTGATTTCTATATCAGAAGAAAGACTATCATCGGCAAGATTCCTAAAATGCACCGAGTCGTCCGAGTCGTTTCTGTAAAGAATTAGAATCTTCGTTGGATCGGGATCAGAGGTGGCAAAATCGACGTCCAGATTTTCGACTGTGTAGCGGTCGACATTTTTCCTCCTTCGATCGATTGTCGTTATATACGTCCAAGCTTCACCACCTTCAGCCTTTATGCCGTATAAAGATATACCATTTTTCTTCTCAAAGCTGATGCTGAAGAGCCACCCGTCACGGGTGGAAACTAGTCTCAGCCACTCAGGGCTATTCGGCACTTCCGGCAAAGCAGTCTCGGGTCGAGAGTTGAAATCGCCCTCCCTCAGATTCATACAGTAAACTTCCACACTGTCTTCTTGAGTATAACAGACAAGACCGTTATCAGTGATACAAGCAGAACGAAGAAGGATAACAGGAGCGAGTTGAGTAGGCACCCCCTCGAGGTCATCCATTGGGAGGCTCACAACCTCTTCATTGCATCTCACACCGAGAAGCTTCCTGTTGAGAGTATCAGCAGCAAGGTAGTTTAAACCTCCCAATACATAACACTCTTCTTGATATATGATCTTAGGGATGATGAGCCGTGCGAATGACCAAATAGTGTCTAAAATAAGGCCAGGTAGGACACCACCGTAACGATGTTCCAAAGCCTTCAACATCAGAACATTCACAGACCTCCCAGTGAAAGAAGGATTGCAGGTAACGGTGCGCATGGTCCAACAAGTGAAAACTGATGGCACAAATTCTTTCGCTGATATAGAGCTCACTGGCAGCCTTATCATCAACCTATCTGTGTGGCTTACTAATAGTAAGTCACATACTAACTTTAATAAAAGGAGTAATAAGAAGCCACTGTGAGTTGCAATTCAATTGTGAATGATTGACTATCCTTCCATGGTACAAAAAGGTATTAAAACAGTATCTATGCAGTTCTGCTCACATACTTGGTATCGGAGGATGAACCTGGACAAAGAACCGACTATATGTCACGTTACTGCAACGCAAGAAAGTGCCCAAGAAGTTCTACGTTGTTCCGTCATCTCATAACGTGCGAGTACTTATCTCCCAAGCTTGCATCATAGTCGGATAATTCTGGTTTAAATGACTACTCATTGACGGCTCGAGGCTCAACGTTACAAAGTATTCCTATTGATGTCCCCAGAATCACCGAGCATGTAATAATTCCCTCGATAACTTAAACAACCCCGATATGAAAAGTGGTTCGACAGATAAGGAAGTAGGCTGACTACAAATAGACGGGACTACCGCTTTATGGTCAATCAGAGTAGAGAGCGAATTTCACCAGTTTACGGTTCATATCAAACGATCAGAAATAAGTGGTGAAAAACGGACGACCCAGAATGACCGGTTCCCGAGCGCTATTAAGAGGTGTCATTTCGAGTAGGTACCATTCATCATCATAATTTTGAGCATACTTCCTTGGTGGGATGCGTACGACCAGTGGACTCAAAGTATACGAACCAACGTTGAACGTCAGGGTAGGCAAGAAGTTGTATGCTGCTTTCTCGATTAGCCAAATCCCCCAAAGGCTTTTGATTTTTGGGTCTCTACCCGAGTCATTTTTCACTGACTGGCGTATCTCTTTCATGAAGTACTCGAGCTGTGCTTGTGGGAAGCCGAGCATGTCTGCCCCAGTGTCGTATACAACAGCAGCATCAGACAGCTGCTGTGTGGAAGCTCGACCTTTAGAGCTCACCAGGCCAAGACTGTTCAGATTTGTAGTAAAATACCTCGCGTCTCCACCAGTCAACTTCATTGGAACGGTCATGGTAGTTGTAGCTTGGAATGCACATTGATCTTCCCACTGACCCAACAGGAGTTCCCCACTGAAGGTTTCCACGCCACTAGCCGAGATGCATACTGAGACAGCGTACTGTTGCACGATCTTATTTTTGAATAGATCTGACGGTACTGTATGAGGGTTATAAGCGTCAGGGAAGGCTAGACCGAGAAAGTTGGTAGGTTCCTCAGAAGATACTGTTGAAGTGAAACCAATGATGAGGCGGAATTGGGTTTTCAGTTTATGGCCACTCACATCAATCTCCCCCTCGTGCTGCACGGTAGTGATAGTCGAACCGTCTACGAATTGGATTGTCTGATTCTTCATCTTGAAGGGGTCGCACGTACTTATACAAACATAGCATAGTCTGGGCGGGCATGAGCCTTTTCCGTAAACCTTCTCATACCAATCTTTGTATATAACATAAGTGCCTCTCGTGCCCATGTCCATGCGCAAGTCCAATGGTTGACCATCGAAGCTAATGTCGGCAACAATGACATCGTCAAAAGGCAGGGAGATCTGGCCGATAACGGAATGTAGCCCAGCCGAAGCTATGAGATAAGATTCGACAGCCGCAAGCCGCATTGAGAGATTGGAAACGATAGCAGAGTCCGAGGAGCTGAGCAATCACGCGACTATCACTTTGACACGCACGCAAAAACATCGTTGGGAGCCACGCGAAATCCGTGTCGCGGCTCATTATATTGGTTTAAGCAGTAGTGCCGGCGATGAAGCTGAGCCTCAAGGGTTTATTTCCTCAACCTGCCCCACCACCACGGTGGTCTACCGCGGTGCGAGTGGTGCTACTGTAGTATGACCTATTCCATAGGTTCTGAGCAATTCCACGGAGTGAAACTCCGAACTAGAGCCGCTCCACAGAAAAGCGCCATCGCTCCCACGGGTTGGCCGGCTTAGAAGTCTGTGACTTCTTTTCTGTCTATGCCTTTCAGAAAGCTATTTCGCGCTTAAGGTCGCCAATTTAGCCAACAAGGAAATCATTTTCGCGGATAAGGATAATTGATGCCTCTCTTATTGTAGAAGGTTGAATCACCAGTCGTCGCAATCATCAAGCAACAATAACGAGGTAACACTTCTCAATCCTACATGAGTCTCTATTAGAAACTCTCTAACCTGTCTGTAAAAATATCGCTCAAGGGAGGAGATTTAAAGTACGTTCCAGTACATGTGATAGGCAGGAAAAGGTAACACAGTATGGGTGATTGCCTCCCAACGCAACAAAGTATTCTACAGAATTTACGGCTAATAATGCTCGTCAATGAAATGTTTACATAACTGAGTGAGCCGAATGTTTACTAAGATTCCTACGAACCACGGAGTGAGATCCTTGTAAGTTGGAGAAACCAAACGAAGTTCGCAGATAGCAACCATTACCGACAGACTGCTACCAGCTTTTCACAGCTCTGGATAATCTTGAGGATCCAGGGTGCTTTTCTGGACGTATGATCAATCACAGGCCAACCTCAGGTGTCGAGCAAAAGATTCTGACATGTAGCCCGAGGAATAAATCACGAATATTTCCCAGTCCCTGGTATATACAGGGCGATGCGAAAAAAGGGCCCATGCCTCGTGTTTTTCGCATCACCCTGTACAATCGAACTTAATCCACAGCTGATAAACGAAGAATCAATGGTGAATGAATAATCACCAGTAAGATACAGAACGGCACCCGTATGTGGATCAACGATCCAGATGCCAGTCCGCCCACCCTCCTCGTGATGACAATAGGCTCCTTTGACGTTAAGACAAGCTATGCCACCAGAATTAGGGATCAGCGCAATTGATCCCGTGGGGTACCCTATTTCAATCCGTGTAGAGAGATGCTCATTGGCGACATCCTTGAAATACAACACTTTCTTTTCCAAATGGTCTTTGTGAAGAACAAGTATCTCTGTTGGTTCAGAATCAGAGGTACCAAAATCTATGTCCAGATCATCATATCTGCAGAAAATTTCCCCTTCCAATGTCGTGACATATATCCAGGTTTCTCCTCCCTCGATTTTTAACGCATATAATCTGTTGTTTTGACATATTCGGAAAAGCAAGCCACCACGTATACAGATGGGTGCGGGATACCCACAGGCATCTGGCGGTTTCGGCATCAACTTCAAAGGTAGGGAAGTAGGACCGTATTCTTTCAGAGTCGCACAGTACACATCATCATCCCGGCGATCGAAGCATAGAAGGAAACCATCACGAATGCTGATATATTCGTAGGTTGGATCAATCAGCATAATTCGGACCAACTGAGTAGGGTCATCCTCAAGGTTATCCATTGGAATGCTTGCGAACTCATAATGGAAACCGAGAAGCCTCCTGTTCACAGTATCAGCACTAATCCAGTCGTAACTCTCCACTTGGCAAGGGTCTGCATAGACTACGTGACTCGGCTTGTTACTCGTGTATACGACCAAAGACAATCCAAAATAAGGTCAGGTAGGAAACCACTGTAACGATGTTCCAAAGCCTTCAGCATCAGAACATTCACAGGCCTCCCAGTGAAAGAAGGATTGCAGGTAACGGTGCGCATGGTGTGCTAACGATATAACACCTTACCGATAGTAAGAACTGATTCAACATGGTAAATTTCGGCGGCGAAATCCCCAAGCTACATCCTCATCCACCTAATCGACCGTTCTGCTCTACCGAATACTTGATTAACGCTCAAAATAACAACAGCAACACATACAAAGTCGAAACAAGTATTTCGGTTTTTTGCACTCGGTTGAATCACCAACCCTCCTCGCCATCAAAGCCAGTAAAGCCAGTAAGCAAAAACAATGGGAAGTACACTTTCTTCTCAATTTGACTGCACCAGTTCCACGCCGACGTCAGCCTGAGGAAATGTCAACGCTTTTCACGAAAAGAACCTCTCACCTTCCGTCAATGCAGCTCCCCGCATCGAAGAAGTTATCCGCACCGCTGCCATCAAAACCGTGCTTGAAGAAGTCCTAAGAGCATGGATTAACTTGGATTCCACTCTTCCACCCAAATACATGCAGAATAATCCGCTTGGCTCCATCTACTCCACCAAAGGTTGAATCTATGTAACTGAAGAAAGGAAAGGTTCGGTCATACTCACTAAAACTTCTAATATTTATAAGTGTGGCGTTAATACTTATAAATCGAATGAATGACTAGAGCTGGAAGCCATTATTATTAATCTGGCCTCTAAGCTCACACTGTGAACAGGTTCAAGCTTCAGCTACCGGCACTTACTCTCGAATGCCCGGCCTAGCATCGTACTCAGCCGCTAATCGATCAAGACAGTGACAGATTGGTGAAAGTATCCTCGGGATTTGACAGTATTTATCAAGGAACACCAGGGCCTACAAGAACAGGTAAGGGAATAGCTCCCAACAGAGCCTTACGTTAGGAACGTTATGGTCACCCATATGGACAACACTCGAACCCGTCCACCCTCCGAGTTTCTGTTGAACGTTACCAAGAATCTGGTTCATAGCACGATACACTGATGGAGCCTGTTGGATCCTAAATGGGGCAGAAGTAAAGAGGGTAGCCTGGATGAGACTCACCTATTAAGACCCTGACCGGTATCAGCGAGACGGTAGCCACCGACAGGTTTAATTATGGTATCATTCTCAACCATATGCCACAACTGTATCAAGTTCCTCAATACCTTACGGGAGACCAATATAAGTTCCTACGACAATGGTGAGTACTAACCTCGTCCCACAGCGTTAAACTCTGAAGGACGTACTGGTACTGGCGACGATGGTCGTGGGAAAGTCTGGCGCCACCTTCGCCGTATCGAAGTCGCAAAGAGCAGAACCGCGATGACACACCATCTGAAAGAGTTGAGGAGGCTCCAAATGTGAGCAGTTTCAGTGAAGATTATCGAACTTCGATAATCGGAGGCTTCGAAGCGAGGTAGGATCACAGTGTCGATTGTGTATAGACAGAAAACATCGAATACGTGATGAGATAGGTTTGATGCTCGAAGTCCACAGAAATGGAGAAGATACCGTTGGTAACGTGCTTGGTAACTCAGCACTGTTAAGTTAGCGAGTAGACAGCGCCACTTTTATTTGCTTTCTGGGGATAGTCTATTCCGCTATCGCGCAACTGTCCTCCCGAAACTCACCAGGGCCAGAGGTCTCATCAGTAGGCGAGAAATAATGTTGCAGATATTCTTTCATTCTCGTAGCAGGTTCAGAGCAATGCTCACGGAACTCCTCAAATTCTTCAAGGGAATCCAATATACCGTCAAACTGCTCAGGCTTAAACTTGTCCTAAATATCAATGCTCTCAGTACAAAAGTCTCTCACCATAGTAGTAGGCCAATGGGATTGGAACTATCGATTTATTGAGGTCCAACCTACCCCATGACGGGCTGCTATGTCCTCCCTAGCTGCTGTCTTCACAGCTGCCTCCTCTTTATTATGAGCTGGATGAACAGCTAAAGGCAACCGAGAATCCATCAAAAGATCTTCCAAAGGATGGCCTAGGGAACTGAAAGAGAAGAGTCACACGTGGACGGTTCATAGTCCAGCATTCAAAGCGGGCAATCAACCAGTAGTTGAGGCGCAGAGCTTAATTAGGGAAAAATACAACGATTTCAGAGCACCCAATGGGAACGGTCAAGAGATAAAAATCATCTATAGGCTAAGTAATACTCAGTTAATACACATGAGACTGTGTTTTGAGAAGGCACGTGAAAAGGTAGGCTACCTTTTCAGGTAGCTCCTGGGCAGAGGTAGGAGGCTCCTAGAAGCTACCTCATTTAACTACCTAATGTAGCTAACAGCTTCCCCGAGGCTCGAGTACCCCAAGATATCACGAGCCCCACCCCATAACTATATTGCTCGTCTGTGGCTGTGTGTGAGTAGAATATCCCACATACCTGTATTCGGTGTATATAGTCTTAATAGGCATTATGAGCTCAAACTGTAGCCTATCTCGAACTCTATTAGCATCCATCAACATATACCTAACACCAGCTGCCATTATCCAACTTCGTCATCCTCTCAATGCTTACATTAGCTTCCCGTAGTTATCGCGGAACCGTTCAGGATTTAACATCTTGTACCGTCGGCCAACCTAAGATACCATCTATTGCCAGACTGATGCTCGCCACCTTTACCTCAAAGACTCGCTGATACCAATGCTGGAAATCTGTTGGAGGCCGCTGATGCGATGCGACCGACATACCAGATAGGATGGAGCACGCCTGTCAAAAGAGAAGTACTCAACGCCGATATGGTCTGAAGCTACCTCGTCCAGCTGGTCAATGATAAGGTCGTCCTTCTCGTGACGAATGGTATAGACGTCGACTTTATCAGTGTACTCGCTTACGTTGAGAGCTCGTTCGAGGAGATTGAGTGCTCTACGGTCATCATGGGACAGTCTGAGCCACGGCTATTCAGAGAGAGACCATTCGCCCAATGCTCACCTGACTGGTATGAAGCTACATAGGTTAAGGTACGAGGCTTGGCTGCTATGATGGCCACCGGAAGCTGAAGTAACACAATGCAGGTCAATGGTACCGCGCTCAGAACTCCAGAACAATACGCGGTGAGACCCGAAAGAATAATACACCGTCGTCAAGTCTCAAGCTGCAGAATGATTTCGAATCTCGCTCGAACACATTACAGATTCTCCACGCCACAGAATTCCTCTCTACCATATTTCCTACCAGACTGGCCTTCTTATATCGCATGAGGCTTATCCTTCTATTATTTTCGAGATAAATTCAGCAGCCACGTCTATATTCCTACCGCTGTCCATATCAGCCTCGGCCTTCTCCAAGACCTTATCACGATACTGATCATCAACACATTCTGCCTCAGTTGTGGTGGCCTCCGCATTCACATCCACTCTGAATAGGATCCACATACGTGGCGAATGAATCATGCAAGATGCCATGGCGGGCCGCGATACGTAAGCACATTAGTGCTGTAAGCTACCTTGATTGACAGGCCGCTGTAATCTCTTTCCTTCGGGGTAGCTTCAATAGAAGATCTCTTAGCTCCCTTTCATTAAGAGCCTGACCAACAATGCCTAATAAGGCTCCAAACACCATAAAGCCGAGCAAGGGAGGCTTTGACAAGCTGCAAAGCAAAGCTTCGCACTGTCAAACGAATGGTGAAGTCACTGTCAACTTTCGCCTATATCGTATAGACGATATCTTCCTCTGTGAAGTTTGTCTGTCAAGTGTTAAGTAAGCCTAACTTACCCCTAGTCTTTGTGGTAGCACTTCCAATGGTATCTCAGCTTCACTCGGGGCCTCACTCTGTGATTCATATTCATGACCATCCAGTACCTATAGAAAGTTCTCAATACTGTCGTTTAGAAACAAGTAGGCAAATTGAACTGTAAAAGGTTGTGGAAATGAGATAAATCACATATGTGAGTAACGTTATGCTCACGCTGTATTTTTCACAAATTGACTATCTCCAATGCAACCATACGATCACTAATTACACATCGCACTCCTGTCGGTTTTCATCTACGCCATCTCACAAGCCTTCTTCGCCTTACAACTATACGGTCGTGAAAGATTCTGTTCTAGCTCACAGTAACGGATAATAACATTATAATGCATCCTCAACTACGATGAAAACCTAGTGACCTGTTAACCAAGTATCAAAGAAGCTATGAACAAGCCCACAACACTTCCACTATACACGCGGGCAGCAGCATCTTACAGCTGTTAATCGCTTGGTAGGATCCTCTTCTTCCTCCCCATAAAAGTGGGTCTCTGGTGCTGATGATGGCATCCTATCTGGTGCTACTGTCATATATTGAACCTCTATTAATCCGTACCACCTCCCAACCACAACAGTGCAACTACCACCTCAGAGACCCTATATAAATGCAATAGTAATTCTTCTATTACCGTGCAGTAACAGTAAAGCAATATCATTATCGTTATTTTACAATATAAATTATATATTCAATACGTTGCAGACTATCCGCCTGCCATGCCGGTGTCTTCGTTCCGGCTCTTTGCTAAGAAGAATTCAGCAATGCTCCGCTGCCCCTTCGGCAACGGTCTCATCGCTGGCTTCTTCGCATCTGCGTCGTCCTTATCTGACAAAACCACCAGTGTGAGCTCGGGCTGAATTTTAATTGACGTATTTGATACGTTGTATCTTTTTAATGTATAAATGCTACCTATTAGAGCCTGCTTTCTTCCTACTTTTGCTAGCAGTAGCATTGACCCTTTTGGACCCTCCAGCTGGTGACCTTTTCCCCCTTTCTCCTTTAGGTGTCGACGGTGAGGACCTTTTAGCCTTCGCAGCAGCTTTTTTCTTTGGAGTAGCTTTTGCCTTCGCTCGAGGCTTTCGGCGTCGACCTGAGAGCATATTAGCTATCAATAATATGATCCCAAGATGTAGATTTTCCAGTCACGTAGCCGTCAGCAATGTTTACCTTTAATGCTCCGCGCAGCATCGTCATCACTATCTGCATCGCTATCAGGCTTGTACTCCTCTTTATCACCTCTCGTTCCCCTACGTCTAGGTCTGAGAAAGAGCCAATACAATCAACAGCAAGGATAATGTATAAATCTACTCAACAGAGATTTGCTATGTTTTCCGCTGCCAGACTGGGAAACCTACTGCTAATGGGATGAGATGCCACTCGGGGTGGTCTACCCTCACCCCCATTGCCCAATGGGCAGTAAGCATTCCGACAAGATATGCCAGAAAGGTTAAGGCAACGCGACGAAGGGACAATGCAAGAATAGACAGCACTTGGGACGAGACGATCCAGAATGGAATGGCCAGAGCAAATCCAAACGAGAACAGGTTGGTGTGAGGCCCATGGAGGACACATGCCATGGCCCATGGCCCATGGGGTGTGGCGATCTGTGTCCCCTCCGGGGACTCCCCGGGCTGAGGCGGAAACTAGATAGTGCTTGATGTGAAGTATACTGTGACTTATATATGATGTGACATATACTCATGTGATGTATAGTATACTGTGTCCAATCCGCCTCTCGCAGAAACGTGCGGTTGTACCCTGCGAAGGCCATTAGCATAGAATCATTGACGCCCTTGGAGCACGAGCCAAGAAGCATCAGCCACTACTCTTTCAACAAGAGCCTCGTTATTTCCTGAGAGCAAATACTTCCATGCATCCGCGGCGAATAACTCCGAGTTCTTAACTCGCTTCCACTGGCAAATCATTTAAGGCAAGGCCTATTGCTGAGTGGTTAGGGTTTCTCTACAGTGGTAGCAGTTTTTGCTGTAGTAGTAGTTGTTGTTGTGACGCTAAGCTGCATTTCGAGTGACGATTCGCCACTAAACCCGAGAAATCCTTGCCAAGCTGGACAAGCGAATGTCATTCGTCATCCCGAGTGGATCGTGTTGCACGAACCATTTCAGCACAAACATGTCGATGACATGGTACCAAAGCCACTCAACTTGAATGGCAGAGCAGCAGGGAACTTTTCCAATGCAAGCCTTCGACTAGTTCCGAGACGACACCAGGATGTCAGCCGTTACAATCCGAGTGCCGCGTATGGCATCAAGCAATGGCTGAACTGAAGTTAATTCTCTACGCCGAGCGGGTGAAGCCGCTAGAAACCTGGGACCCAGGTCCTGGGTGGCTTATCTATACCGTCCCTTGAAGCAGCATAAAAGATCGTAACGTAAATCGCCGAAAACCATACCGAAGTTTACGGCTCATTTTAGTTTAAGGCAATCTCATCCTGCAGCCAGCAAGAATTTTCCGAAAAGAGATCGGATTTCTGCGGTTCAGAAACTGAACCTCAGTTGCGGAATCCCATGGTAGACTCATAACTGCATTGCAGTACTATCCGTAATTACTGTAAAGCCTGCTGATGAATGTGCAATAAGTTATTGCCAACAACAACATCATTCCCGAATAGGATACTGTTTACTAGCGGAAAAAATTGTAGAAATGAATTAATGAACCTGTCAACGAGCCAATAAGTCACGCTACAATGGGAAAAATATCGTGCTAGTAGAGTTCCATGGCATTGCAGTACTTCTGACTCGAATTCGCGTTCCTAGCGGCTAGGACCTAGCCCAGTCCCAGTGGGAGTTAAACTGCATGCAGATTTAGTCCAGTGTCCAAACGACAACCACAACGGAGGTAACATATGCAGAGCACTTACAGTGTGTCTGTGGTAGAGGCCGCAGTCCCTCCTTCCTCGTCAGGACCCTTATCTGACCCTATATCTGCTGACTGGGCGAGATCAATACCGCCTGAGACGGAAACATTGAATACCTTCACCCTAAAATGGGCGTGGGGCCCACGAAATCCACCACTTAAGCCGGTAGCTAGTTCACATTCCTATATGGCATACGATATATCGAGGAGTATTATACTATGTACTATTATAGTGCATAGTGGAATGGGCACCGCGAGTTCGTTCAAACTGGAAGTGCTAACAACTAAGAAAAAAAGTCTCACCAGCCTGAGCCATCTTAGTCCAGAAATCTGGGTCATCCATACTGGGCATCTCCACTCCTTCAGAAGTACCGAAAGTAGCCTTCGAGACGCCTCCCCATGACTGCTGCTGCGCCGACCCTAAACCAATACAATAATCGAATTCGCCAAATGTTCACTTACCCTCAGTATCGATAGTAGTGGCTCGATTGCGAATGATTTCATCGAAGTCCTCGGCACAGAATTTCTTTTCCTCCTCAGTGTTATCCTCCGCCACCGCATACGCTCCTTCCTAGAAGTAACGATATGACGAAATAAACGAGCAAACTTATGACCGCAAATTGTGGCGTTGATAGGCAGTACGGTAACATACACGCCATAACAATTGCCCACTGCTATGTTATTTCCAGGCTCATAAGCTTATTTCAAAGTATTCAGACCTTATAAGACAAAGTTTCATATTATATTGATAAGAAACATTGGAAATAATAACGGCTATTATCAGCCTGTTATACATACCAATATAAAGTGTATTCAAGTACCTACCTTCAGCAATTTATCCATCTCCTGAGCTGATAACAAATTCCCCGACTTAGACTTCTTAGACTGACCCTCCAAACCGTTCATCACTGCTTTCTCTAATGCCAACTTCCGAGATGCCACGGCGAACATACGCTGACAGGAATGCCGTTTTTGTAACGTAATACATAAAAACACTGGCTTAAGTGAGGACTGTTGGAATCGGTTTATGAGTTTAGGCTACCAACACGGTAATGCCGTGAAAAAAACCTAGCCGTCAGATAGCTAAGTACGATAGTGTAAAATATAATTGATAGATATAAAAATGCCATAACACTTAACCCACTATTGTCGTTTACAGCCCAAAACTAGTAGTGTACTTCAGCGGAGTATCCACTTACCTCTTCATAAGTATTGCGGGTAATTAGTCGATATATCCGCACATTCTTGGACTGACCAATACGATGACATCTGACATACACATCTTGAAATTATTATCTTAATAGTCTACTCCACACCGCAGCATGTCTCCTGAGATAGTAGTACTATCAGAGGACATGTCCCCCAATACCACAACAGCAATGCTGGTGCCAATTTCTGGCGGCCCACACTATTATTAGGGATTTCCCAAACTCACCTGGCCATGGCCTGGAGGTCGTTCTGAGGGTTCCAATCAGAGTCAAAGATAACAGCCACACTGGCAGCACACAAATTCAAGCCGACACCACCTGGCAAGGAACCAGCTTTCAGCAGAGCGTCACTGCGCCACAAAACTTACCTGCTTTCGTAGATAATAAGAAAACCATCGATGAGAAATTATCCTCTTCGTTGATCTCATCGTCAGGGCTTGGGGAGACCGCCTCCTCCGATGGCGATGGCGAAGGTGATGGAGATGGTGTGGGGCGGTTAAACCTGGCAAGCCGACCAAAACTGAGATCAGCGAAACTCGCGAGATATCTGCGTTGATCGGACTGAGTAATATTCTTTAGTCCACGGAGTCGGGATTGCCAGATTGGCATGAATCATATTCATGACTGGCATTGCTAGATCCCGGATTGGCATGAAATAGCCCTGCACTTATATGTATGACGACGAGCTTTATGGACCCCTATCTCATGAACTTTACCCCCCCCTCCGGCCAGACATATACTAGTGACTCAGTGCTAGTAGTGAATCAAGGCCTGAAAGTCCTAACAAAATGCTCTAGTCGCCAGCAAGATACTCACTAAAGCAATCTTCTCAAAGCAGCTATTCCGGATATCCCACTCCAACCTTACCTATCCACAGCCTCCTGTCGTTCACCAGCACTCACATTACCATCAAGCCTTTCAAAACGTACACCTCTAGCACGAAGGTAATCATCAATAATGTCCAATTGCATAGTGAACTGACTAAATACTAATACCTGATTATAACAGGGTAATTAATAGTCCACCATCACTTGCCGACCTTCTCCCCTTCAGCCAGCAGCTTGTCGATAAGCTTCTCCAGGAAAACCATCTTTCCTGATGCCGATACCAACAGCTGATTGATAGCGTCCTATTAAAACAAAGAAGTGTTGTTCAGCTCACCCAGCATACGTATATCGGTAAGTGCGGAAGACGACATAAGATACACAAAAGTTTTCTCATGGTCGTCGTCTCGCGACTCATGTGGGTGGGCAGATCCAATAGTACAGGAATGGTTACCAGAGCCAGGGTTTTGCCACGAAACTCTTGTGACAAACGTGTCCACGAAAGTCTTAAGACCTGGACATTTCAAATGTAGAAAAATACTATTGAGAATAGTATACGAGTCGTTGCCTAGTATCCATTACGGTTTAGATACATATCGCCAGTGTGCCGCCGCCGCCGCCTACCTGATCCCCTCTAAGCCGACTTGTAAGCTGTTCTTCCACACCAGTTATTAAGAATGGATGATTGCAACACTTTCTAAGTTCCATATGCATGTTAACCAGGGATGGTATGACCCTCTTATCCTTACCAGTGGATGATGAACCTATCAACGATAGTAAACCATTAACAGAGGGAGGCCACCGCAAGACATTTCAAACCCGTTACGATGCTAAGCGAAGGGGGCAACGATGCGTACATATTGTCCGGTTCAATGTAGAAATAACGGAAATACTCAGACAGGATACATTTAAACTGAGAAAGCCAATCAAATGGCCTACTGGGAAATCAACTTCCACTCAACGTGGGTAACACAAGTCGCTTCCGCTTGCCACAACTCATTGCTATTACAACTATCAGAGATAAATAACACCATCCCATCAGCCTACCACTATTCATTAGTTCTTGTATAGTCTTAGAGTAAACCGCCTTATATATCTCCCTTTGAGCTCCTGTCATCTCAACATTAATAATAACCTCCTGCTTTGCTGGTATCTAACTTTACCTATCACTAACCTACTCAGCCCTAACCTACCAAATGTGCCAATACATCCGCCTTCTTCCTTTGTATCATATACGGTGCTACCTGACCCCATAATAATACACTACCAACAATGACTTTTACCCAAGCCGTCACGCGCCCCTAATTTCGTGGTTTAGTGAATCGGTTGCTTGTGTGTATTCCTCTTCTATAACCTATTAAGTTCTCCACCAAGCCGATATACAATGTTTCTCTATTCGGGATTCCCAATGACACTCTGCTATAGCCACATAATAAAGTTCACCATATGGGCATGGACTATACTCATAAATAGTCTAGATATGACTGATAATGTTATACTAAATGAGTATTATATAATGCCGTGTATAAATTGCATTACTAGCCAATATGATAACTAATAATATTAATCTATCATAATTATTATGGTAGAATGTAAACCCCCCTGCAAAATAATGGAGCATACCGTATTTACAATGTACAATACAATATATTAATGCACCGTAGGTTAGTACTAGGTTATACAAAGGTCGTCTGACTATACTCTTTCCCTGTTCAATCGAAAGACCTGTTATGCCCGTTGCCACACCATTCACAAAACTACAATCATCTCCAAGGTTGCCCCATGCATCTTATACCCCCCAAGATTCCTTCTCACCTCACTCCTCAATTTAAGAGCCATCTTTCCATCCATATCAGCGTATGTTTCCAAGAATGATTCTCTACCATCCTCTTGCCATTTATATGGATCCGCTAGGTTCAATAAGGACCACATCTCACCAACGTTATTCTGTATAGGTGTACCTTACAAAGCCAAATGGGATATCAGCCCTAGTAGCCACTGCCTATCTTGTCAAGTTCAGTCAGCGACGCCAAGGATTGTACTAGATCTGTTGAGATGCTACGAGGAGTCTATACAGCTTCGCAAACACGATTAGAGGATATTTACCGTAGATCCCGATTGATTCCGGCACATTCAACACATTCCACGATCGATACATTTTGCTACTTACGATTTCATAAATTAAACGGCCTAGACAGAACATAGCACCTTCAACTGTGGGCCATTAAGTGCTTCAGCAGCACGACACAGATGATCAACGAGTGTCATAATCGCTATCACGCTGATTCACTGCAGGTAAGTACAACCTCCACTGGGACTAACAGGTTAATCTTACTGTGAGATAATTCTGTTACTTCCCTTTACAGTAAAGTCATTAACTGCCATAATCTTGCCCCGCGTATTACCGGTCAATAGGAATCTAGATAGGCATGGCACTTGCGAGCAGGCATCCCTCATTTTGCTGCCGACACTCTTCAATCTATGCGCCTCATCAAATACAGCAGCACACCAGTGAAACTCCGTGAACATATCCAACTCGGCTGATAGAGTCTCATAGCTACACACTAGTACGTCGAATTTAGGGAACTGACAAGAGAAAATAGTCCACTCTAGATTTGGGGAATCCGCCTAGCTTCAACCTTAGATTCTTCACGCAGTCATCTACTTCTGCATATGTTACCGAGTTGACTTTTCAATATACATTTTAATTGACTTATTTCTGCAGTAAATATAGTCAAACTCTGACGGCTACGGGGCCACCAAGCAAGTGAATGAAAAACCGATCGCATTCCCCGAACTATCTCTTCGACCCTCCCGTAATATATTCATGTAACGGTTGCTACGATTGTGTTGCGCGCTTCAAGGGCGCTGGTTCTCGTGAAAGGCGAAGAGCTAAGAAGTGAACGCCTACGATGCGTAACGTTATCCTACTGAACACGTCAAGGTGAGATATTTGAAAATTGCGTATGTCGAAAAGCATCACAAGCAAGCGTAGTTGCTAAGCATTTAATACGCGGTGCAGTATATTACTTCTTCTGGCTTTTGCCTCTTTATTATAGGACTGCTCCCTTTCTTTGGTACCACCCTACATGTCGGCCATTCATACCGTTTTATCACCGAACGATCTTTCTTTGCACCATGATACACTGTCACTGTTAGTGGCGTCCAAGCCTCTGAAAATGACGGAGCTAACATATCCGTTACCAGCCTCCGCCCCGACACAGTACACACCAGCCGGGAGATGAAAATGGATATAGTCTCGTACAGTGTAAAAGCGTCACGCAATTCAAACATGCCCAAAAATAACGTAAATTTTCGGGTGATTTCAGGCAGGAATGACGGAGAAGGTGCTCGGTACGGCTATTTGAAGACTCAGAAGGTATGCGACAAAACAGGAGTATTCCAGCGAGTAGTCGGGTATTCCACGATGGTAAACGTTCAACTGATTATTCCAATAGGAATCTGATATCAGAGAGATCAACTGAGTTCAGTTTCATAGCCCTATTTAAAACAGTGTACTGTTAGTCCCCCTATATGCTACCACCTTCATCCTCTCAAACTATTACCTATCTCTCTCTTCCAATTAACAAGTGTGCTAACAGGAGCCACTACCAGGAATGGCATCCTTCCTCCACGTGTTGGACAGTTCTTCATTAAACATGCTCTTATATGGGATAGTGTAACCGATGTCTGAATAGTCTTACCCAAACCCATCTCATCTGCTAGTATAAAACCAATACCTGGTATATACCGATTAATCCACAATAACAACAACAACAACAACAGCGACTTAATGATACTCGGTAGACGATGCCATAGGAGCACCCGTTCAATAAATACCCTCATTGACAAGCTTGCCATTTCCTAGTCTATAACCGTCGTTATTATCTTGCACGAACGAAAGTGAAATTTATTGCTTATATTAGATAAACTAAGAAGGATCAAGTTACTGTGAATGACCGAAATCCAAGTCTCATTTGACCACGCCAACGGTGGTGCCCGCCATAACAATAATCCTCTCCGAGCACCCCTAAATTTCCTACAGCGAGTATCAGTGATGACAACCAAAACGCTGTATTAAGCTGTATGTAGTTGGGAACCAGGGATAGATCTATTCCACCATTCCACCCGGAACTATGTAGACTCTGAGCCCTTCTGTATTACCCTTCTCCCATCGCATCAACATCCATGTTATTCCTTGGACTTGAAACTCAAACAATTGACGCTTTTCTGGCGGACGACCCCATCCACGAGCGATAGGACGATATCTGATAATAGACTTATAACTTATAGAAATATACAACGTAAATGTTACACAAGAAACCGGATGACCGAGAACTCATAGAAGTAGATTACAAATTGTAAGATTTTAAAAGTAGAGTCTTACAAATATTTCATTTCCTTTATGAAATATATTCTTATAAATGCCTATAATGCGTTGCCTCTCTGCATTCAATAATCCTTTAAACTTTCAACCTAGTCGTTATATCTTCGTTTACCTCATATAAACCATACACCACCATCATCGATCAAGTCACGTGTGCTGATTGTGTCCAATCCTGTCCCCTTCCTACCCCTTGGCATTCTTTTCCTTATCATCATCACTATCCTCCACCGCCTCACATGACTTGCTAAACCCGGCTGTTGCTCCTGTTCTCATCTTCGAGCTCACACTACAATCCATCACCCCGGCTCGACTAGTATCATTCTCCCCCTTAAACCTGTCCATGAGCTCATCCAGCCCCTTAGCCCTCTCCGTCAGCCCCGCAGCAGTCTCTATATCAGTGTCGCTCTCCCAAGTGCTCTCAGCATACCCAAGACCACACCATTTACACAGATATTCAGTCGCGCCAGAATCGCCCATGCGAACTGCTAGTATCTTTTCGACGGTAACATAAGCTGGATTTATCAAACCCGAACCTAAACAGGTGATGACGATGTAGAGCCAATCGCGAGTGAGCGCGAAATCCCAGGCACGCTGATTTACGCGCAACTTGAACGCACTTGAAATGACCCAGAAATTGTTCTGATAACATATCACTGGAGGGCAGCCCCATCAAAACCATCAACACGCTCTATGCACTTTCAATTTCCTATTTTCCTGTGACAATACCGAAACACTCCTATAAGACCTCCTTCATAAATGAGCCAGTCTTACCTGTGAACGATGCCTCCTTAAGATTCGCATGCCTCTGAGGAGTATCCTCTCGAGACCCTCGATGATTCTTCTGATTGAAATTTCGCATCTTGGTTGATCTCTGGTCGCCCTAACCCAAACCCTTCCCTCCCTCCCGCCAGCCCTCCCCCCGACTACCTCCAAATCAATCATCTCATCATCCGGCACCCACATCACATGAAGATAGCTCAGATGAGCAAACTTACAAAGATACTCGAAACCACGACCTGAATGTCGTTCCACAAATTCCCCGCCCATGACCATCTTACCCAGCGCCCGTCTTCCTATTATCTTTTCTATCTTCGGTACCTCTGCCGCCTTCTCCGGACTAACCTCCTCGATGTCGGTATCAAAACCATCACCTGCCATGAACGCCATCAAGAATCCACACTTCCCCACAGCATAAGCATCTATTCATGAAGCCTCTGTATTAGTTTTCTAACCCTTGGCGTTTGGTGTTCTCTATCCCACCTAACACATTGATCTGACAAGCCTCTTCTTGACCCCCCATCATCTCTATCTAGAGACTGTCATATATCTCCCTATCCAGTTGTGATGATGATGCCGTTTAAGATAAGTGTGCACTCAGTAGTATCCTTCCAGGTATTGGACAACACCCAACGTTCGACCATCACAAGACACCAATCCAATTAAGCAACCAAATTTTCTCAGAATTCACTTCTCACCCCCAACACATGGCCGTGTAGCAACGAGCGCTCAGTCCAACCAAGAGCTCGAGTGGGAATCGTACGAGAGTCTACGTTCGCCTTTGTCTGACTTGAGGAACTGCATTAGTATCCTAAGTTATATATATAGAAGAAATGATGAACAGCAAGCTCTCATGGTCGAAGAGATTACGGCTGCTGCTACTGCCTATTCATGTCCCTCTCTAGATGACTGTCACTTGGAACCTCCTATATCCGCAAGCATTACAAGTGCACGGCAAAATAGAGTATTTCCCCCCTCAAAAGGATACATCATTAAGGAGAATTGATGAATCACTTTCACCAAGCTGCTTCCATCCTCCCCCTTACTACCAGCAAATCGAGCGTCCCGTCCACCACCGCCGTCATCAGACTCGTAATCATCCTCCAACATCTCATCTTCCGATTCGCCACTACTGGCTGAAGATGATGAAGAGCTTGCTTCCTCTTCGTCATCATCATCATCATCATCGCTATCATCCTTGGTCTGCCGCCTAGCCTTGCCCCTTAGCCCTCCTCGATTACCCACACCTTGGCCGCGACGGAGAACGCGTCGCTTAGATTGGGGTGGTGAAAGCTCTCTATCTTCATCCTCTTCATCACTGAAGGTAACTGAAGACAGATTACAGTGTGAGTCGAGCAGTGGTGGATGAGGTAGACCTAATATCCCCCCCTATACCAATACAGTCCTTCCCTATCCCCCCTATACCAATACAGTCCTTCCCTATCCCCCCTATATTACACCGTTTATCCACTCCAAAGTCCCTAGCCTTCTCTTTACCGAACATCTCATCCAACGGTTGATCATCATCATCCTCATCTTTAATTCTGCACACAACTCTGTCCCCGTCCTCCCTTCCCCCATCCCCCTACTTCCTCAATCTCTGTGACCTCTTCTTCACCGGCGGCTTATCCTCCTCCTCATCACTGTCGCTGCTCAGCTCCTTTATTTTCCTTCTCGGTCTCTTCTTACCACTCCGTGTCATCGGCACTACCATCCCCAAGACTCATCCCAGCTCACCAGCAAAGCCCCTACCTCCGGGGTCCTCCAGACACTTCTTAGTTGTCTTCACTCGATCCCTTTTCAACACTGCCAGCTTGCTCTGAAAGCCACTACCTGCCTCCCTCCCGGCCATCATGTCTTCAACCTACTGCATTTGTCCGAGGCTTGTGCCATGATCCTGTATTCAACTCTTGGTCCTCGAACTTACTACTATTGAAGAAGTTATCAAGAGCGCTGCCCCAAACTCGAGCTGTTGTTGCCGGTGAAGGAGTTGGCCTAAAAGGGAATAGGTAATACTGAAAAACTTAAGAACTGATAATACTATCAAACCTACTCTACAGCCATATTAATAATATTTCAGTACATCACCACACCATTACGCCACACTTCCCCTCTCTCTTCCACTAGCACTGGACCTTCCATATTTCGGCCCGATCTTCCAGCCGTATCAGGACCAAATTTACCCGACGACACGCATTGCAACATAAACCGATGTCCATTTCCAATCACATCACCCGAAGTGTCTTCCGAACAATTCGTCGATCGGAATATTTTTTCCCAAATTAATAATTCCCCTACCGAGCCCATCGGTCCTGTCCTCTACGGATGCCCTACTTCTTTTCACTTGTCCCAATCGGCTTGTCATCATCACTATCATAATCCTCATCATCAGACCCCAATCTCTTCTTCTCCTCCAACGACAGTATACTTGGTGTCGCCATTACCAGTTTCGAAGGCGACCTGTCTCATTTATTACCCATTGAACTCAATACACAGAAAAGGAATATGAAACACAAAATCAACAACATCAACAATAGTAATAACAGTCTGTCCTCTACGCCTTAGGCGCGCTGCTGCCACCGTTGAGATATACACTAGGATCCACACCAACCAACACTTGTCCAACCAGATCATCATTAGGCTGAACTCCTCCACCTTGTAGGGCGTCATACCTAAAATGGTATCAACAATCAGTACAGCACAAGCTTATACCGAAGGCACTACACATACAGTGCGCGTCATCTGAAACTGGGCGGACGATTTTCTCACCAATTAGAACCAATTTTCTCCAGATACATTCTCCGTTGAAATGCACGAGCTTACCCTTACTCATTAATGCATCTCTATGTGCTATTACGAACTCTGTCATTTCATACATACGTCGGTACTAGTAATTATTATTTTGGACATTTCGTAATAAGAAGTATACAAGATAATAATACTATTAACACTGCCGGTACTTCGCCCACTACTTCTACAGTAATAGTAAAATCGAATCTTAATAGTGCAATGTTGAATAAGCAATTCTCAGTGTTCAGTGTGGTACTAGCAAGGGAAAGAAGGCAAGTAAATTGACCAAACTTCCAAACCCGAAATCCATCCTTATATCCCCAACGATTTCAAAACGAAGGATCATATATCCCAGTTCGAATATTTTCCCGCGCGCCACAAAACTCACCATATGTATTGCAAGAGTTCCGTATTATTAAGTGCCAATGATGACTTGACTTCAGTAAATGCTCTAGTCTCAGCCGTTATATATTGCTCGAGCACCGCAGCTGCAGCCTGACCTTCTTGTAACTACTTACAACACCTTATCCCTCTACAGTGTCGTCGACGTTGTGTTATTACTGTCTTCATAGCTTGTCCTTGTGCCCTCGATACTGTTGCATTAGCCTGCGCTGCAGCTATAATACGATCAGTCTTCATACCGACCTTTGCTGCATCACGGAGATTGATATTACCTAGTAACATACTATTATATAGGCTAGAGAGGCAAGTAAGACCATAGGCACAACAAAGTTAAGAGATTGTAAAAGCGGTATAGGCAAGAAGATTGCAACGTGAACCCACACGGCGGTGCCGGCGGCGAGCATGCTGCCGGGTACCCTAGTAACACGCTGCTCGTGTCCTGATATGGGAAATACTACATACTAAAAAATTGCCATTCATACTCTGATACCGGCTTAAGGCAGGCCAATGATCGGAATGATGATGACTGTGATAAGTTAATACCCGAGTGATGATCGGCTAAATCACTGCTACAGTTTTATTCAGATAGTGCTCCCAACGCCAGCAATATGAGTAACTCCTCAGCTACATGTGAAATCCATACCGACTTTTCCCCAAATCTCTTACGAGTAATGTTCTGTTTTGTGTTCGCAGCTGTTAAAACTGAGTCATAGAACTCATCCGGTAGCTGATCCTCATTAATCTGCAGACCCATGATGGCCGCATGAAAATTTTTCTAAAAAATACAACCAATAACACACTCGCTCACAGGCAACAATAATTCCGACATGCGAGCCCTTCCTTAGCTGCACTAGATATCCTGTACCGACCCAGGCACCCCAGTGCGTCTAAACATCTCATTATTTGACCACAGCCCGTTGTTACAGAGTTAACCCCTAGTTCATCCTAGCATGCTTTCTCCATCAAATGTTATAATTAGGTTTCTGTAAGAATTTCTCTCACTTCAGCCCCACCAATACATACCCGTCGCTCCGAAGCACATGAGCTACGTGTTCAAATATCATATCAATGTTATAATTATTAGTGATTACAGAAGATACCTTTCTACATTACCAGCGTATCATACCGATAGAGCTCAGCTACACTACATCATACAGTACGATTCGTACCAGTCGAGTTATTTACAGATCTAACTATTGCTCCGAATGACATGAATTCGAAGATCGTCAATCTCGTGTCCTACCCTGAAGTGTTGATCCAAGTAACTCATCATTCCGCGGGCAATCATCTCCTTACTGTTGAAAAATTGGTAGGCACTAAACTGTGTGGCATACCTACCAACAAAGACTTTCATTCCCGCGCGCCACGAAATAGCAAGCCTACTCAGTAGCGAGATGGTTAGCTACTAATGTGAAGGTCTTCTCGAAATCCTGGCCAAGCTCCATATAAAGGTCGACGGTCTCATCGGGTAAAAGCTGATACCTACAATAATCAACGTGTGGTATCATAGGTTGATTCAAGCACTATTCCTCTCAAGTAGCTGTGCTAGAATAGGTAAGGAGATAGAGGGATATACTCATGATCCGAGGGAAATACGGTATAAATAGGCAGAAATTGGTATGCTATTCCCAGTAGCAGGTCTTACTGGAAAGCAACTCCTAAAACTAGAGGGAGGCCATCACTGGTTCTGGCATGAAGAACATCATAATCAGATGTAGAGAATTCAATGGTCCTCACCGTCTTAGGATAATACACCTGCAAAAATGCCCTCACCAGGGATCGAACCAGGAACCTTTCTCTTACGAAATACGCGAATGGACCGATAGTGTAAAGGCCCGATTCCACATAAGGCTTCGATGCAACATGCTTGAGGATATTGTCGTACTTAACACCAATCTCTGTTGCTGGAACTCTTGAGAATGACAATGCCAATAGCTAAGAGAAGAAGACAAAGTGAAGGGAATCATGCACGAAACATTGACCTAAATCACGCTAATCTTTCGTTTCATTTTCACAGTTAAGCGCGAATTAAGTTACATAATATTAATCTGGCTGCATAGTACATAACAGCTGATACATATCTTTATATAACGAAAGGAACATGTTAATATATAGAATACGCACAACGCTCAATACAATCAAGGTTTCGACATGCATTATCCACCATAGTGTTTTTCGTTGAGTAAATGTCAGTCATCCATTTCGTGACGCATATTAAAATATGAAGCTGCTTAAGGCTGGAGCAGATGACTTATGCCAGCAGACAGGACAGGAGTCCCTTATGCACCAAAGCTATAGATGCGAATACTGTTAGAAATTACAACCTTTTTAAGAAGGCTATAGATAAGCCATAGATATCATAAGATGAGCAACACACCCATCCTACTAGAGGGACTTACCACTATTGCAACAATCAGTAATGGAGACCACAGTATCAACTTTTGAATGTTATTCATGAACAGTAGGAAACAACAACAACAACTGGGAAACTAATGAAACAAATGACATAACAAGTGCTATTCGGGTTTCTGGGTTCCCTGCAGTTTTCGGGTTTTCGCTCACTACAGTGGATTACAATAGTATTTCCCAGTCATAGAGGGAGCTGCAGATCGTAAACAGACCAGATATTCGCCTCCTCTCTGAACATCACCAGTATCCGAAAGCAACATCGCCTCCATAAACTACTATACCGAATACATTGCCACACTATAACATAATATCCTTCCCTTCCGAAGAGAAACACAGTCGATAGTCACTTTACAATTTATCATTGGTAGACTAATCCTCGTCATCATAGCTCATCATGGACTCTAGCTGTCTGCTTAACCGGAGACGATCCCAAACCCATAACAACAGACCCTCCACGACGGGTGCCTGTTGCACTCTTAAGCTCAAGATACTTGGAAAACTCAGAAGGTGCGAGCCGCAGTTGCTCAGAGAGGTGTTGGTATCTGAAAGATACGCTTTACGCACCCGTAAGATTTCCATATTCCCTACGCTGCCGCCTTAGTGGCCTGTTTCATCCTAAAGGCCTCCTGCATAGCCTCGGCTATTATGACCCTCGCCTTTGCCTCACCAGTTGCTGTTATGTTGGCGATACGAGCCTGAGAATATAATTGGTTCAGAATCCAAAAGGCTAAAAGATGCAAGAGTAGAACTGATGGGAATTCTCAGAGATTTATCAGCGACATATAGGCCGCCAATCGCTGTGCAGTATGGTAAATACTATATGTATCAGTTTGATGGGAAACTAACATAATTTCGAAGATTCCCTCAAGTTTTTGAATGAAACAAACGGAGTACGATAACTACAAAAACTACTTGCAACAAACTTATACATTAACAATTCCCTCCTCTCAGTAGGACAGTTATTTTACCGATAGAGGTGGTCTAGACTACAGGTACGTGATACAATTTAATGGACATAAACGAAAATACGGTATGGAGCTTATTCGCCGACATTCAATATACTCTACCAGTTAACATTCTATTGTGCAGCATCTTCGAAAGTATCCACACTCCAAGTTCCGTCACGAAGCCCGCGCAAAAACGAACTTTTTCAACCAATTTTCCAACGAAAGTATCTCCTTATTTCTTCCAGGTCACTCATTATCTCAATCCTACCTGATTCTGTGCCAGCATGACCTCAATACTCTGCCTAACGCCAGCAACTTCCTGTGCATACTCATTAATAACCTTCTGTTGCTCTGCAACCTGATTAAAGATGCCCACCACGATAAATCTACAACCACACACATTCCTACCTGAATAGCCGTGATGGTGTCCTCGTAACTTGTCACGAAGTCCGTACGAAGGATCTGAAAACATTCTTGCCAACCCGAAACGCCGGCATATATCTCAAAGCTGCTGCCCCTCCATAAAGACGGCAGCGACCGCCAACCTTGAGGCACGGTCTCAGAATATCTGCTCACCATCTCCCGTTAAATGTTGTAATTTCATTGCTGGAGGGCTGGACTGAGACGTTCTATAGTGTTTCGAGAAAAAACAATCCATTCAAATTTTCCCCGGAAATTTACCGAACATGTTCTTTTTTTGAAAGATTTCCCAACACCGTGACAGACTAAAACTATCAACAAAAGCATACCAACATCCGGAACCCACCGGTATTTGTCTCCAGCCGAGAATCGAACCCGCGACCTCCACTTACCTGGAAGAAGCGTATCTTACTGCCCGCGCCTTGGCTTATGAAAGTGTTATTCAAGACACTTTCCATAGTGTCAGATATACGCTTTCGATCTTGCCAGAAATCTTGCGGCACGAATCTAAATTTCGCACTGTGAAGATTTTCTCATCCTCCCTTATTACCTTTGCGCTGTATTCGACACTGCGTTCCTAGCCAGAAGCCTGTACCGCACTAAAGCAGGGCCGAGGCCACCGAAAGACACGTAGACATCATGTAGATACTCTGGGTCGAACTGGAACCTGAGATGATATTACTCCGACCCAAGCAGAATTGATGGTCTTACTGAAGGGAACATGATATAGTAATGGGCTGTCCACCGCTATCGGGATCTGATTTGTCAGCACCGGTCCCTAAACACGTGGCGTAAAGCTGAGAGCTTTGCAATGATGTGTTGGGGTTGAGCGATCAGAGAGACTTGTTTAGTTCCATATACAAATTAATAAGCATGTATGTATGTCCAAAAAACATAGCGACTACATGTTAGTCATACTGGTAATGATGTCATTGTCGCTCAGAACCAAAGCATAGCCAAGCCGTATTCGCCGAGGTATTTCGAAAGCTCCCGATCCGTCGTGTGCCCACAAAGTAATGTCCATAACCTCAGACAGGCGTACCCGTCGGTGCTTAAGAATTTCACGACTTTTCCCGCCAGAGACGTACTGTGGGAAACAAATGATATATCTCTCAGCAAGGGGTTTAGTCTCCATTCCTGATGTCTGAGCACGTAGTAAGATATCATCGCTCGGTTAAGGTCGTTTTGAGTACACGTCATCTCTATCGCGGCGACTTACTCGTATTAACAGCCAATGGGCCAGTAAAGGCTATTGTGGTGTATGTAGCTGGGAACTTAACAAATGTCTGGAATGGCCATACCTATACAGAGCGCACATACTCCCCAAAAGATATGGTTGGACCTACCACATGCCTGCCTCCTCTATAGACACCGCCCTCTTCGGGAACAGAGCCAGTTATCATGTTACGCAGGATACCGACCTCATTGACTTCCAAAGTGGCCGTAAAGAACACCCAGAAGATAACAAAGAGAATAATGGCGACAACAGTGGACCATATGATGTTCTTCGTAGTACGGCCGCAGTCCCAACCGGTCCAATGCCAATCGTCATTGTGATGACGAGTCTCCCCACCAGCTGTATGGTGATGGTCAAACCCAAATGCGGCGCGAAGACGGTCACGAATCTGACCTCATATGTATCTTCCTCGCTTCAAGCTGAGATACTCTCTACCTGTGATGACACATCAGCCCCTCCTCCTCCTTGTTGTTGTCCAAGCGGAGCTTGATAAGCTGGCTGTGGCGCAGATTGCTGTACTGGTGGCTGAGCCGGGCCACCAAATCGGAATACATTCCCAGTCGGTGGTGGTCCTCCTCCTGCTCCCTGTGGAGGTTGTATAGGTGGCTGAGGCTCCCCACTAGGCCTTCCACGCACTGCGCCAGGCCTATTAACATTGTACAATAGCAAAGGGTTCTCTGGATTCTCGCCGGTCCCTAATAAACAGCGTTATGTACAACCATGCTATACACCCGTACCAGGCCTATTGGAATCGTTTTCGCCTGTGGCGCCGGTGTTGCTCATGAATGCTTTTTAAATAGATAAAAAACTCAACTTAGACTATGCTAGCCTTGGCGATATTGCCGTGTATCCAGTCACATTGAAAGGCGGAGCGAAGCGATTTTTGTTTACATTTTTGTTATAACACTTTTCATGCCTATCCCCGTTTACATGGCAGCAGTAGCAGGTATACCGTCAGAGTGGAATCTAAGCCTTTGTCCTTTAGCGGTCGATGAGCTGAACAACCACTGCAGAGGAAGGTAATATCTTTGGCGGCATGAAAGGGGGAAATAGGGATTAAAGTGAGAGGAACGTTTTGAGTGGAGGTTAATGAAGAGAGTTTTAAGGCGAATGGGATATTAAATAGAGATGTTAGAATATATTTCTCTTGCAACTAGGCTAACCTCGAAAGTATCTTGTTTATGTTAACCTTATACGTATCTTTCGGCTGATATGTTCGCTCTGTAATCTACTCATACCCGGGCCTTAACTGCACTGCCTTAATAAAGAATACCGTACTGCACTGCCGTCCAACACGTTTTGCTATTCGTGTGTCCTCTACCAAGCGTCAAACTCCTTCCATTGAGCTCCACAATGATGCGCCACATTCTCAGTGCTCGCCAGCACTTGCTCGATTCCGATATACGCAAGCTTGGCTCAGCTGTGGGCAAGCCCGGCGAAGGTGTTAATAACAAGAGCGCGGTTATGAGAGATAACGTAGCCAGGCAGATAGAGAAGGCTACAGTGGTCGAGGATCCTAGCAAAGGCGTAATGAGGCTAGGTCAGAGGTATTGGTAATTGGACCTTTATAGGGAGGCGTTCTCCTACAGCTTATAAAGGCCACTGATATTAGTAAGCCAGCAGCAGCCTCGGCAACCTATGAGGCATCTAAGGCAGCTGGTGGGGGTGGAGGGAAAAGAGTACTCTTATTACAGGCTACAGATGGCACACAGAAGGTAGTATAAGAAGGTTGGTTATAGTGGAGGTTGGAGATGCCTGCTCAAAGCTGCTTAATTAGTGAACAGTGCTGCTGCCTTCAGAGGTTACCAGGGAATGTACGATAATCTTGGCCTTGGGTTCCGCCACCCGCCACCTAGATATCACTGCTGAAAATCCGTTGATGTCGATCCAGTATATAGCTGTTCGTGCGACAGTTGTGATGATAAGGGTATCTTAGGTTAGCTGTCTTGAAGTGGACAAAGTGGATGCCCTTAACTTAGGCCTTCCACCAGGTGATGTGCCGATGATCAATCTCGTAATAGCAACCCCGTAGGTACTAAACTGCTATTAGATAGCACTACTGAGGTTATGAATGGCCAAGTCCTCCTCCGGCCGAATAAGGTAACCGAAGCAGTGAAGGTGACGGTGCAGGATGGATATGATAGGTTAAAGTGCTTGGGGGGACTGTGGAGAGATTAGTAGAGGCTTGGAAGGCTAATAAACTGGCGGCTGAGGTGAAAACCCGAAACCCGAAAACCCGAATTATAATCTTCTCAGTCTCGATTCGGTTCCGCTGGAGAGTCCACTCGAGCACGAGATGCTAATTCCGATGGCCCACCGAAATTCGTGTCGTTTGCCGACCGTAATAAGATGCATAAAAGACAAAATATGAAGGCAGCCGTTACCACTGACAGTAAGTTGTCAGCATTTAGCCTGATAGGATGCTGCCCTTTGGATGCCTAGCTTCATCATCATCTACGAACAATGGGCCATCAGCAGCTGAACCGGCTCCTACGGCCAGGTTTACTCGAGAGGAGTTGGGGGAGTCAACCGTGCCACAAGCAGCCGTACCGGAAATTGTAGGTTAATAAGACTGCATAGTAGCGGGTCATTGCATTTGCCAGGCTAAAGTGTCGAAGGACGCCTTTAAGAGCAAATACGACCATGGTAGGGCTGATAGGGGCGCTGGAGGGCACAGTGTGGTGGTCAGGTCAAGGATCGGCTAGAAGGGCTCATGTTGGAAAGCATACTAGAAGGAATGAGGCACGAGCATTGGAGGCAGAATATAGCAGACCATCGGCTGGAGGTTGGCTGCCTTCATGAAGGTAGCTGGCAATTTGTCAACCTCAGGAGCATCTTTGGGAGCGTACATTAATTTGAGAAAGTCGGATGATATGGCTGCTGCCATGGTGATGATGCGTTGGGTAGCGCTATAAGATAGAAGAACTTCCGTTTAGTTGCTATCCGAGGAGGAGGCCTTACCTCCGGAGCCACCAAGGCAGAGCTACGGAGGAAAAGGGAAGGGTCGATATAATGGTAAGGTGTTAGGTGGGTGGCTCATCCAGCCACAAGAAAACGTACAGTTGTCGAAACGCGTGCAGGGTGAATACTACCTAGTGGGAAAATGGAATCAGTTGCGTTTTTTGGGGGGGCAGTATCTCACGCTGGTCTATGTATTTCTGGTTAGATGACCATTACCAGCCACACAAGAAGGGCAAGGGTGGGAAGCACGGCGGGAAAGGGTCTCATAGTAAAGGCGGTGGCAAGGGGGGCGGTGGTAAAGGGCACAGCAAAGGAGGGAGAGGAGGAAAGGGTAAAGGAAGATGGTGATGATGATGCAAATCGTTCAAGTTTCCAGAGCGAAAGCGGCTTCCATGTTACCTGATAGTAGTCAATGATGTTATCGGATATCTTCAGAGGACTAAAGTCTAAGACAGGAGTGCATTAGCTATACGAATCGGAGGCTATTAAGTTATTTCAACTCCTTTGCGATGAGGCCCATCAGCCTTATTCAACTGTGCCCTCGGGCTTAAGTAGAAAATATACCCCGAATGAAGGAAAAAGAAGAAACGTTATATTTCTTTCTGTAGATTCTCGACGTGGTGCTATTCTCTGACTCAACTTGTGTTGCCACTTTCAACCTCCTTCCACCTTCCGCACCATTCGTCATTGGACTGATTGGCTTGAGCCTAAAGAACTCTCCCGAATTGGTCTCTCAACGAACAGTTGCCTAAAGCGGAATTTTCCGGCAGTCCAAATAGCTACAGGCCTCCTTCAATTCCGCCCCCTTAAGAACTGTTTCTTCTACATTCCATAACGGATGTACGCATGAGCCATGTGAGTTGTTTGATGATGATGCAACTTTATAGTTTTCAATCGAACACCGATGACTTGGAGGTTAAAGGAGGAGGTCAAAACTAGGGAGTAGCTTTATGTTTTACATTCAATATTGACTCTATGTAACCAGTGGTCATCATCAACCCTTAGCATGTCTTATAGCGTCACACGATCCACAGCACAGCCAGTGTATCTCTCACAATGCTCTTCTGATGCTAAAGTTTGCAATATCAAGGTTACTTTGAGGGTGCTCTGTTCGAGTTGAATTAGACTCACCTCATGAACTCGCACGAATTGATCGTTACTACTAATGCCAAGTAAAGCCTGGACTAGTCAGAGGCTGCCCATCATCATACATTGGAACACTTCAACTGCCTTATCTCGAGCACATGAGCATGAAGCGGCCTATGACGAGATATCTACTTGTGTTGTCCGAGTTCAGCTTCATCAGAACGCTTCAATAACCCCATTGTTTCATCGTTTTTCAACTGCGAGCTCCAGCATGCTTCAACATCGAGGAGTGAGCCATGTTACGTTGGGTAAATTCAACGAACTTCATAATAATTCTTGGCTCGCGTGAAGCCCCGAGTAGATGAGAGATGCCACTAGGTGCAGTGCATGTCACAGAATGGGTCCATAATGGACCGTCCATTGTCCTGTAGAACGCGCGTATAGAACTGTTCGCCTATGGGATAAACCTAGAGCCTGGACACCTGTATAATCGGAGGGTTAATACTACACAAGCTGTTACGTGGAGGATATCAGCATAGTCCATTAACAAAATCCGTTCACAGGCATACAGTCCTCCAAATAAATTTGAGATATTCTCAAATGTTATCATAACTCTACAACGGGATCGAGTTTAAGGCTTATTTTCGTGTACACAAGTGAAGTGTAGGCCAGAGGAGTAGCAGTGGATGATGATGATGAATCATCACCGATGATGAATCATCATTGGTGATGATGATGATGGTGCTCTTCGCAATGTGCTGTAAGCAATACATAATGTATGACAAATAACAGTGTCAATGAACAATGTCAATGAGTGTCATAGTTGACTATTAAGATACCTGTTAACGGGGTGCACGGCGACGAGAGGAATCTCTACGATTGACGAACACCACAACGGGACTATACCCGATTGTAAAGAAAGCTTTGCGCAAGCGTAGCTAACGTACAACAATCGATAGACTAACCAGAAATTGCACAGAAGAGCGCGCCAAGGCTTTTTGGCTCTGGACACGGCTCCTTGTGCCTCTCTAACAATACCCATAAATCCAACATACAAAGAATCTCACCGTAGTGAACTACAGAAAGCAATACCACGTGGACTGTGATTGTCCTTCTCCGGTATGAAATAAGTTAACCGAGAGTTCGCCGCCTAATCTCAGCTCAAGTCGACGTTCTCCAGGAACGTTGCGCACAATGCCCATGAAACGCTCTGGGTCCCACGAGCTTACTACATAAAAGGGATTGCTTTGCTGCACAGAACTTGCCACGGCTTGCCGAAATCTTTCACGGTAAAGACGACCTTCTGGCACATTCGTCCATACAAGACGGAAGACCTCGATACTATCTTGAGAGTATCGAATGCGCGCGGTGATTGGTGAAGCTCCCGGCCCATAAGGAATCAGAGACAGATCAACCTCGTCGCCGGTACGAAAGCTCATTTCGAACTTCATGGTGGGTCCTTCAGTCAAGCCAAAGTCAGCGTAGTGGAAGAACCCTACAAAGGTTTGCCCCTCGAGGATTGCGTTGACCGTAGGCAGCAACAGCGATGGAGAGAATGCCGCAATGATCAAGGAGAATGCGAACATTTCGAAAGCAACAGTAGAAGTGTCGTGTGATACCGATGTGCTTAGCTTTTGGCCGCACGCTATGTGAACATCCGGGTGCGTGATGCTCTAGTTGGCTGACATTAAAATCCATTTAGAGAGTCAGCTCTAGTTGGCTGACATTAAAATTCATTTAGAGAGTCAGCTCTAGTTGGCTGACATAAAATTTTATTCAGAGAGTCAGCTCTAGTTGGCTGACATTAAAATTCACTCAGAGAGTCAGCTCTAGTTGGCTGACATAAAATTTTATTTAGAGAGTCAGCTCTAGTGGGCTGACATGAAATTTTATTTCAAGAGTCAGCTCTAGTTGGCTGACATTAAAATCCACTTAGAGAGTCAGCTCTAGTTGGCTGACATTAAAATCCATTTAGAGAGTCAGCTCTAGTTGGCTGACATAAAATTTTATTTAGAGAGTCAGCTCTAGTTGGCTGACATTAAAATCCATTTAGAGAGTCAGCTCTAGTTGGCTGACATTAAAATCCATTTAGAGAGTCAGCTCTCATTCTCTGCTTTGTTCATTTTATCAATAATATCATTAATAACAAAGTTCTACTTTCCTCATTTCCATCGATGAGCAACGACCTTAACAGAAGACAAAGGGCCAGGCTTAGTCGGGACCGATGGGTAATATAGCCTCAGCAAAGATGAGGCTTACTAACTTCGGTATTCCAAGTTGTACTTCTAATTAGATTGCTCATCATAGTGCCGTTCAAAACAATATGCAGGAGCATATCTCCGCCCTCCAAAGGCAGGTTGCGGAACTCATTTCTGACGTTGTTCGCAAAGACTCGGAAATACATTGGCTGGTGAGCAGCAAATTTCCCATTGCCGTGACTTCATAATCATTTGTTGATGTGAATATTTCTGGCTTTCAGGTAAACACTGTTCGTGATCAAGCCCACATTACCGATAATCTACATGACCACGAAAAAACTTCTACTACTGACATTCTGGAGGAAAAGGACAGCGTGAGGAAGAATGCCGAGACTCAGACTACGAATACGAATACGAGTGCCACTCAGCACACTGCAGGCGCTCAGTACTACTCAGTACGTACGATAACGCGATCTTTCTACTGTAGCGCTCACACCCAGACAGAGACAAAGCTTTCTCAACAAGAGTCTGGCGTTCAGACAGAAAAGGATCATCAATGCAATATTGGTACTCAGACGCTCGAAAGTAATATCGGGCTAAGAGCCCTTAGTGAGTCCCCTCACCTACTCTGATGATGCAATATAGGAATAAATGTTGATAGCACAAATAGAGAAAATAGGAGCACGTTGGAGCGGCTTTCTCACGAGCTCGCTGAAGCAAAGGTAACACCTCAAAAGAGTGTATTATGTAGCTCTGTATTTAAGGGCCAGATCAAGCAAATGGCTGAGTCGCAAGAAAATACATTCGAGTATGCTAGGTCTCTGTTGGTAAGTTGGCACAGGGCACTCTCTGTGGTTTATCTAGTACACCGTGTTACATGAGTTCCATACCTTATTGACCTTAATGTCAGAGAACTGCACAGCAAAACCACAAGGATATGATCGACGATTTGAAGGGCGATCACAAACGAAAAGAAGATGAATTTCGGAAGGAGATCGATCGCATGCGTAGCGAATACGAGGCTAAGATAAGAAATAAGGTGAGTCTGAGTCTGTGACAGTCTACCATGGACGGAAGGTTTGTGAGCATGGGTCGGGTCTGTATTTCGTCTTCCCTCAGGAAGTGCTGTTGATGAATCATGTTACCCATCATCGCAACAAACCCGAGGCCCCAGGTAGCAGGGAACCAGAGGCCCCACGTAGCAGGGAACCAGAGGCTCCACGTAGCGGGGAAGCCCAGGCCTCACGTAGCAGGGAACTAGAGATCCAACCTAGCAAGGAACCAGAGGCCCAACCTAGCAGGGAACCAGAGGCCCAACCTAGGGAATCGCCCCCGGCACCAGAACTGCTGGTAGTACCAATATGGTATCTTTTTGGCAAAAAGGTTTTGCAGCTATCCGTATATCCTATATCCATGGTACGTCGCATCGTTAAGTCATTTCAGGGGAATGTCGTCCACCTTGGATGCGTCTCGTGTTGTACCATTGAACAGGAAGGGCGCCGAGGAATCCTATTCAATAACACTTCTCAGTTTAGTAAGAAGAGCGTTCTTATCACGTTTCCAGGGAGCAATAAGAATTATGAGGTCATTCTGGAAGCGAAACAGTCCAGAGTGTTTCATTTGACTGCTGACTTTCATAGTATGAAAGAAGCTTATCTTACATCTGAAATTGGTGAGCCCAAAGTCTTGCCATTCCTATGGAGAAGCCTCCCTCGCTTCGAAGACCACATACGCACTACGCGAACGCCCCACGCCAAATCGTCAGCGAAGTCCGATGAGCCCCCGAAGAAGAAGGCCAAAATGTCGACACCCGTTCGGCAATCCCGAAGACTGCAGAATCATTGACAATCAATCACTGATTTGGAACCAGACAATTCCGGAAGTTATTATGCCTTCAGCATGCGCCTAGCTCCTTCGGTGCTGACCGGTCTCCAATTTCAGCAGACATGCAGTCGTTTCTTGTGCTCGTTTCTTGTGCTCGTTTCTTACTGGAATTTGAACCCGAAGTTTTGCGTTGATCGTGTCAATAGGGATGTATCGCACGGCAGGTTTTTCGAGGGACCCATGACATGGGTATCGATCAGTTGTGATCGTGTAGACTCCACGTTGTAGAGTGGTTACGAACTGTTAAAACGTTCCGTTCATTCTCAGTGACTCATTGCCAATGAGTCATTGATAGATGGAGGCAGAATGATCAAGTTACTCACTGTGACTCACAGTCTGTGAGTAGAACAGACAATATAGTAAGGAAAACCTGCCTGGGACAGTGACTCACAGAGGGCGAGCAATAAGTATACTAGCATAATCGTAACTATAATCAGGTAGACTACTGAGTGCAATCGGGAATACCTTAAGATATACAGACCGGAAATGAGACCACGCTCGCGTTAACGGAGCGAAGTTTGACAGATGTACGAGCGTCATCCATCAGAGTTTTTTTCGTTACACACTTCGAACATGTATTACCCGAGACGTGAATGGCAGCAAGTCAAGACGTACGACATTCAGGGCGAAGAATCTGACCCTTTTTGGGATGCCTTGGTCCACTACATGCCGGACTATTCGTGTAAAAAGCAGTACGTGCCATCTAATCCGAACGAAATAAGATGGGAGTGTGCTGAGCATGTGGAATGTGACAAGAAAATCAGAATAGTCAAGGATGGGGCGCAAATGAAGATATCGGTGTCTGGTAACACATTTGGAAAAGCCTTCTACTACACAACGTCCTTCATAGGTCAGGACACGGGAGAGCCTCGGGACTTGGAGCGTCTAAGGTTGCCACCACACATCGAGCAGTACATCCTGAATGCTGCGTCTAGAGGAGAAAACGCCTCGCATGTTTTGGCGCATGCGACACATAAATACCCAGCATTCGAGGAAAGGTTGACACAATCAAGGGTACGTACATTGCTGCGCTATCTATTTTAGGCCAATATCCTGAGTTCCTTTTTACAGGTGCAGAACCTGATATCATCTTTTCGGACGAGACGCGATGGAATTCCACGGGTTGCTAACTTGTTCGAGCTTGATAGCGCATTTGCTGACTATCGAATTACTCCGGCCACCCTGGAAAGTGTGAAGGACAATCGTTCGTTGCCGAGCAAGATTGTTCATCTGGGAACGAACTTCGAATCTTCGAGTTTCGTTTGCGCTTTGTCCAGCACAGGTAGGCTCTTCTCACGAGTTTATAATGTCATCTTGGAATGAGCAGGTCATGATGGCCCCAACTCGACTTTAGAGTGTAGTTTCTCCTTGTTAGATATGCTCGTATCCCTTAAGTGGTTTCTAGACTCATGCAGTGACGGGTTCCCATTATACATGGATGCGCAGCAGAAAGTTATTCGTGGCAAGCCGAAGCTCGTGTGGATGGGAAGCTCGCGGACACGGTACTGGTAAATTGAATTTATAAATCTTGTTCGTTCCTACTAGGAGTTTCCTAATTGGAGGCCAGCTGTGAATTTCTTGCAGGTATGACAATAGAAGAAAGAAGTATACCCACTCGTTCGTTCCGTTCCTTTGGGCAATTGTCCCGGAAGAATCCGCAGCGGTATACAGTTTCATGCTAGAGAAACTGGATGAGCTGGTGCAAGCGCTTTCGAGCGATGAGAAAACACTCTCGGATGTTATCAACCTCTGTGTGCATGACGCTCATCTAGGGGCGATCAGCGCGTGTGAGGAAAAGCTTCCCGAAATTCGCAACGGTAAGCTGTCCGTGCTCAGGAGCATTTTTCTTCCGTTTATGTGCATACCTATTGCCGGTTCGCACGGCTAGTCTTTCTACCGCCTGATTATCAGTATTTGCGATGAGACTCAGTGCCGACTTCTCTCAGCTCGATGCTTTTACCATTTTTCGAAGAACATCCGAGACAATAAAAAGAAGCTAGGACCAGCGTTTGACCAGGTAACCACTAACTACAGTCCGTGATCGCAGTCCGACCCGTCTACATAGTCGTATTAGGATTTTACACATTAGGTTGAGAAATGTATATTCCCGTTACATATTTCGAGTACTGATGAGTTATTCCGATTGCTTGCCGATGCGTTGATTCATGAAGCACATGCGGAGTCGGAAGAAGCTGGCGTATACCTCGAAAGTACTTTGGACACTGACAGATTCGGCTATCCGAATATAGCTATAACAGCCAAAGGACTTCGGGGTAACCAGGTAAGAATGCGAAGTTGGAGATGCCAACTTGGCATGACCTGTGAATCACAGGCTGTGATAGTATCACAGTGATACTCTAAGCAAGTTCAGGTTCTGAACAACATTGTTGAGTCGATGAACTCTATTATGTCTAAAGCACTCGATGGCGAAAGTTTCGATGTCATGATATTCGTCAGAGAGGCGATTCTGGTAGACACTGTCAATGGCGCTTTAGCGAAATGCGCTGAACGTAGCTTTGTTCTACCTGATTCTGCCATGGCAGATAATGGAGTCCATACGCAAATCTAGTCCGCAGTGTTTCGTAAGACGGCCAACGCCAGTGATAATGAGGGAATATCATCCAGAAATGCGACAGCTCGGCACATCAATGTTTAATCGGGAGGAGTTTAAAGAAGTAGTTTCCCTCCGTGGATATGTTATCTCTACTATTGCCGTATTCCGGACTCATTTACTATGAAGGACTGTGAATTGGATCATCCTTTTTCTGTCAGGTCACAGACCTGGTCTCAGATAGAATAGACCTTGGCGAAGACACACGCTGCTTTTTATTCCCGGCCCATAGGACTGGTGCTACGGCGGCCACACCTTTCACAGCAGAACGCATCAGTGAATTTTTGGACGGGACGTTATTAGGCGAGTTTCAGGAAGGTAACTATGTGCTGTTACCTCATTTATCTAGTACTCCTTGTCTCAATTCCTTATTCTATCCATTTCTAACTACTGCTCAGGTGCAGAAGAACTCGGAGTCGTTGACCTTCTGAAGACGTATTACTGCTATCATCTGGTAACCATTGCTCGCCCGAGCGCGCAAGCAGTGGTCGTGGCCTGCACCTGCAAAGAAAACAGGGATTGGTCATTGTGCAAGCATACCTACTGCGCTGAAGTTTGTGTGGGAAGCCAACTGAAGTAAAGAAAGGTTCAACGCGTTTCTCGGTATTAAAGACTTTTGCTACCTTTACCTCCAGATTCGCACCAGGGCAGCACCGAATCCCAACTATAAGGCGTGGCCGTCGCTCCACCAAGAGAAGAGGGCCATTAGAGCGTACATATTCGGGGATCTCTGCTCCTTCATCCGAAGCTCCAAGTACATCTCCGACAAGGGCTAGACCTGCAAGCTCCACCCCCATCATTTCCCAAAACATCGAGTGGGAGACATTGGGTGACATAGCTAATAATGACAGCGGAGTCGAGCCAACTTGTCAAAGCAATGAGAGTATTCATCGTCTTGCACCAGAAAATGATGATCTGACTTGGGAACTTTCAAATAGCTTCGAAGTGGCGAGGAGCTCAGGTGCGGTAGTACAAGACTGCAGCGAGGACGAGCTCAGTGACTCCATTGCAAGTACAGAGATCGTCTCTCCGCTGGAATCTCGATCTTCTTCGAGCAAGTCACATCGAGCAGATAACCCAGAATCTCCCCGCCGAGTATCAAGGCGAGTGACATTCTCATCCTCCCCTACTCACTCGAATCAAGATGAATCACTTGATCCCTTATCTAATCTTCGTTGGGAGAATTTACATGAACTCTAATTGTACCAGTTCCGTTTCGTTCCGGAAAGACCTGTTGGTAAGTTTTTAGACTAGAGTTGACTTTCTGGTAAATTTTGGTACCTGCGGTCAACATAAACTATGTAAGTTTCACAATATTCGAGCTGTACTCATGGAATTCAATCGTGACTGTTTCATAGACTTTCCCCATAAAGCTTCTGTGTTGAGTATGTAGTCGAATAAATTCGTCATATCTGCGTCAGGGTTGCGGTTGGCCCCAAGGTATGAAGTGACCTCAGAATTGCAAGTTCACCTCAGTTTAGACTTCATAACCTAAAGCTACCATTGGATAACTCAGGATTAGTAAGTCACATCACATTAGCAGGATCACCTCATACTTACGCTTCCACCTCAGCCTACCTCATTCACCTCAGTTTAACAAATCCACCTCACTTTAGCCTGTTCCCCCCCTCATAGCAAAGGTGGTGGTAAGGGGGGCGGTGGTAAAGGGCACAGCAAAGGAGGGAGAGGAGGAAAAGGTAAAGGAAGATGGTGATGCCTTAAAGCATCGACGTTCCAACTGTTTTCTGGTGCAGATGAAACTCTTGAGTTACTAGCAGTCAATTACGTTCATCGTAGTAATGGCGAGATTGCACCTGCCCAACGCTGAGCAGGCTGCAGCACCCATTAGCTGAGGGATACGTACGACGATAAGCAGACGATGCAGCAGAGATACGTTCGTAAGGAATGCCTCCTCACTTGCTTGGCCCTTTATTGCAACTACATAATAAGGTGTAACCCTACTTCCTCGTCTTTCGACCTTTCACTTGTGTTGGCATCACGGTGGCACCGGAGGGAGCTAAATAGACTCGCAGAGCTAATAGCCGATCCTACCACCAGCGGCAGCAGCTTTCCATGATTTGCCTCCTCCTTCCTCTGGTCCATCTGGGCCTCTCTATAGTCTCCTCCCAGCCTCCCTCCGATTGCCTTCGCATAGGCAGCTTATCCGAGACCAGTGATTCACGAATGTTTGAACTGCCCCATAGATTCGATGAGGTCGGCCTTCAACCATATCCACATTTCGCCAGGTTGTATCAGATCCGGACTGGCAATAGTAGCAATATAACAAGCTCTAGCAACTGTGGCATGCATTTCACTGTCGGAGACACCCTCTGCATCGGAGCGAGAGAGCTCACCGTGAGCGCCGCCGCCGCCACCGTGGCATCGGTGAAAGATAGGTTAAATGAGGCTGCTCAGGTTCGCCGTAAGTGGGGCCTTGTTATACAACTCGGAAGCGATCATCGTGCTTATCTCGGTCAAAACTTCACTTGGGGAACTTGTCAACTTAATGATGAGGATGGCCGCCGACAACGGAGAGTTCTCATGCAAGGCCTGCACCATGATAGCCGACTTTATCTAGACGGCACTGGACAAAGGCAGGCTTCAGACGGTACCGAAGTCCACGCGTCTGTTTGCCATGGCAGGTTACTGGTGACCCATCCTTCAAAGCGTTTGGTCTATCTCTACCATTCGATACCATCTCACTTCACTCACGCTGGCAACAGGAAGCGTGTTGACGTACGAAATCTGCAAGCTTATCAAGCTTATCGCTGCCCAGGTTGTCGCCGGTGAAGACGGCAAGCTCCTGTACCCCTCTGACATAGCACTTCTCGAATTTAACGGTGTCACCAGCACTGGCCAGCCTGGTGCACGAGCTCCATGTGATTACTACTGAGAGTCTTTCAGGTCGTTACTATGGCTACGTAGTCGTCTGTGATATGCACGCTCATCGCGTTGTCCTCTATCCTCCGCCTGGCACAGCATCTCCAGCTAGCATGGCTCGAGTAATAGCCGGATCAAGTAGGCACCCTTGGCTCTGTATCGTCATACCGAGTCAGCAGGCGGCGGTCTTCCCGGTGCTGATCTTTCATCACTAAACAGCCCCAATGCGATTGCCATTGATCCCGATGCTCCCCTCTCTGAACTTCCCTACTCTAGCCTGTTCATCTCTGATTCCGGCAACGATCGAATAGTCCGCTGGAGGTTCGGTGCTGTACGCGGAGAGATAGTAGCGTTCACCAATGCTCGTGATTTGCTCCTTCGACCCTCTGGCTTGTTCGTGGCAACCTCCACTGAAGTACTACTGCTACAAGGCAGGTCCTCTGACACCTGCCCTGTTCTTTCATCTCTGATGAACCAATTTGGGAATGACCAATGCACGGCCGTTGACCAGAAAGCCGAAACTTCTTCGACCTCTCTGGCTCCCCTGAGGTTATCCATCAACGTTGAGAGCTACCCCCGTCATCTCCTCCGGGAAAACCGCACTAAACTCGCTCCGACTGTGACCTCTGTCGACGCCGAAGCAAGTGAGGTCTACACATTCGCCGCGCCCGGAAAAGTATCCTTCGGGCAATCTCCAGATAGCCTTGTTATTGTCAGCGATGGTGGTAACGATACCTCCCTGGGATGGGTCAACATCGATACCGAGTTATCATTTTCGTGTGGCGGTTGTTCTGCGCTTGTTGTGAATGCAGAAGTCTATAGTAAAGACTGCACCATGTTCTCAATACAACCTGCAAGTGGTGAGCTTGTGGAGTGGCATAACCATGATTGTGTCTCAAGAAAGGACTGATGCCGTGTGATTTGTTGCGTTGCTTCCTAGTAACCGAGCTGAACTATACAAGTATGAGGTAAAGCTACTGTGGCAATGAGCCTGGACAGCACACGCAGTTCAAGACCTGCAACCGCAATTCGATTGGGGCGGCATATGTGAGCTATTTCAATCGTTCGCCTCTTATTCGGTAATAACGTATCTGCCAGTACTCCTGTGAGCATAAGCCAAACTACTTCTCTGAGGTAAGTGGACATTATTTGCACCTTTGCGCATCAATGCATTATTCGTTTAGTTTGTGCAGAGTAACTCAGTTCAACACAACAATCAATTCCTAGCTGAAGCTCTGTCCTGCATAATAAACATGAACCGTCACATTCGCCGCCATACAACAATTGAACTTATGGCCGAAAACTTGTCGATCGCTGTCCAGGTTATACGATAATCATTTGACTGGTCTGGTTCGACTTGCCATCTCATCCAAGTGATGCCTGAAAACATCAACCTACCAAACTTCCCTTCCTGAGGTTATCTTTTCCTAGAAGAATGGTAAAGGCTCACATTGTCTGTCATTAATGCTCTTCTCCTGGATTTCCTCAGCACTGAGCAAACCGTTAACATAAACGGACTTACTTTCGACGACGATCTTATGGTTCAACGAGTTTTGCTGGAAAGGTTTGAGTAATCTACATGCCTTGGAGCCCGTGGAGGATGAACAGCTCACCCACGATCCTTGCAGTGCCCGCCAGACATCTCCTATCGATTGCAACGGTGGGAGAGACCCTACCGAGCTGAAACGCAGACGCGTCAACGTATCCTTCTTTACATCGTCGCCTGACCAATACTTTCGGTTGGATAGGCTAAGAGTCTCCCTAAGACATACTGCTGGTCTCCTGATCCTTGTCTTTTTTCTCATGAGTCATTCCGCCTTTCGCGTCTACTCTGTTGTGATCGGGTTGTGGGTCACTAGAAATCTTGATACATATGTCGGAGGAAAGGCTGTCGCATGCATCTGATGCACAATTATTTATCTATCATTATGGTCTACACTGCAAGGTGTGAAGGTAAGCGCCATTCGTGACAGCAACGAAACTATCTAAAAATGTGCGCCGTTGAAACAACAACAGCGCTGTGCCGTCGCTGGTGACTCCAGGCATCAGACGTATTTTCCAACCAAGCCGCACCTGGCGGTCTTCCGATTATTCGTTGTCCACTTTCACGCAGTGTCAAGCAGCGAATCGCGGGATCTGCGCTCATTGTCATCATTTGCCTAAAGCACCACAGGATCTATTGGCCGTGACGCCCACATAAAGCTGTACCACTGGTTCCTTTCCATATCCGTTCGCCGTTTTCTGAGGTTAACCAGGACAGCCAAATCATCATGCAGGCTGGTGGCTCGATCGATCTCCATCGTGGCGGGTATAATTCTCTCGGTGAGAGACTTACTCAGCCTTTTTCGTCCTTCTAAGACGGTTTTCCGCCTGACGACTCACAAAGCCTCAGACCAGAAACAGCAACGCTTTCCTGACCAGCTGGCTTCCTGGGCATACGAACGTTCCATCTTCTCCAACTCGTAACACTCTTCCAGCATCTTCCACTTCCTTTCAGACCGGCTGCGAATTCTCTTCAGTTTACTGCAGAATCTGCTCGCCATGGTAACAAATCGTCTCATTGATACCTGCCAACTTCATCGCATGATGAACACCCTTCCATCTCTCCTCTATCGAAAATGTTCCGCAATTTTAACAGCTTCTTCCCAGCGTATTTCTCGCGTTGTATGACAGCACTTTCGTATCTATAAAACACAGTTGGTCGTGCCCAGTCTCGCTCTCTGCACGCTTTCTCTTCCTTGACTATCGTGCCATGCACGACTGCTGTGCGGATTGCCTGAAATACTCGGTATCTGTGCAGAAGCGAGAACGCGCGACCGCTGCTCTAATCCTTATACTTCCACATGTCGTCCAACTGCAGTGTGAAGCAGTTATCGGCTGTCGCGTTCACTGTAGGTAAGAGACCGAGCCTGTGGGCGACTCCTTGGGACCGGATGTTGTCGTTTCGACAGTAAATTAGGAGCTCTGTCACATTATCGCCCTCACAGAGCTCTCGTTTGACCTAAAAATGCCTCAAACATCAAGTTTAATCTCGAATCCTCAAGCAGCTTGCTGAACGTAGCCCTACAAAGTCGAGCATAACTATAACAGCTGTGGTGACAAGCCCTTTTCCCTCTGCCCATTGTGCAAGCCAATATGAGACATCCAGAAATTGATAGGGAGTATCAGTTTTGGGGCAGACCCGACCGAACTTCTCGAACCTGTCGTGACAGTTGAGGTGTGAAAACCCGCTCGACTGGTAACCATATCATTCCGGCCAGCTTCCGTGTCCCGTCTTCTGCGTCAAGCCATATCCCACTGTAGTAGGCGAGCTTGTCAATGAGTAGCTGCTTCCATTTTACTATGCATTCCTGAACCTCCCTCTTGTGCACATACCTAGAAAAGCTGGTAGCCCTTTCCCTGATGGATGTCGATGTTACTGAGTTATATCACTCCTTCGAATGCCCGTATCTCTCAGTCGGTCGCGGTTAGCTCTGAGGGTCCTAATGTCAACTCTTCGTGGATTCTCGATCCTCTTGTCAAGCCTACTCCTTGAGAATCTTCCAGTCATCCATCACCAGAGGTTGGCAGTAGAACTGCGTGGCGCCCAAAGGCACTTTCCAGGCCTTGAAGGTCCCGTCATTCTCAAGACACTTGGGAATGTCCTGAGCCGGACACCTACAGGAGATGGTGAGCAGCGTGTGGTGTTGGCTGAGACCCCTCACTTTAAGCACAAGCCATCAGGAGGTAGAAGCCTCGGGGGCGTCGAGCTCGCACCAATGAAGAGGACGCCATCAGATGTCCCAAGGATCATCATCAGACACGGTGGTCGAGAGTGAATCCCCGTGTCAGTGATAATAATCATCGGTACCTTGGGAACGAGGCAATGTCACACGCTCATAGGGGGCTCTCCTTTGAGGTTCTCCACAGGTGCTACTTTGAAGCATGGTCGAATATACATTTAACACACGGATGAGACGATCGCTGTACTAACCTCCTGGAGCGCCCCATCCGTGGGAAGGTGGAGAGTGCCCGTGCCTTCCTCTACGATCCAGACGTGATCTAACGATACTTCTTCATCGAGCCCCGAGATATTCGACATCGGCCGTCGGACCAGAAATCTGGAAGGACATTGCGATTGTTTTAATTGCGATAGCATCGGGAGCGCCGGCTCAGAGGCTGGAGGAGAGGCGAAAGCACTCCTGTGAAGAGCAGCGTGGGACTTTCAAGCGAACTGCCACAATCGTGAGTGTGAGAGTTGATTCAGGCAGAGGGAGCCGAATGACTCACATATCAATATTGCATTTCCCGTCAATATTTAGAGTGAGCCTTGCAAGTTCATCATGCAAGAACTCAACCTGATCGATAGATCATTGGTTTGGCTTTATCATTTCGACCTCAGCTTCCTCCACTGCAGCCTCTTGAACGGACATGAGAACTTTGTAAACTTGTTCAATGTGACTTGATTCCGCAAAAACCCGCATATAATGGCGGAACTGCCACACGGCAAGAGGCCAGTCAATGACTGGCGATCATGGTCGAGCATTGGGCCTACGGATGTAGTAGGACTTCCATATGCCTCGATACGCAAGTTAAGTTGTGTAGGTTCTTCCTTGGCAGATCCACGGCTTCGCTGGTACACAACGTCTGTGAGGGATATCGAATCATTTTGGAGCTGATAGGCTTACCTTCTTCCTGATCATGGCTGGGCTCGACTGGGAGGAAGGATCCAAGTTGGATGGAGGCTCGATGTGGCCCTAGCGGGGCACCTGGGGTCTCGGCCTGTTAGAAAACGAAGTCGAGGAAGCGTATCTTTCTAACATATGCATACTTGCGATGCCTGGAGACTGTCGGTGAGCTTAGGAGCCCTCTCGGGTTTAAAGGTAAGTTCTGCCACTTCATCATCAATGACAAGCTCCTGCGGGAGGATCCCATCTTCACGTTGCTGGTGCGATACAACTCTCTCCCAAAGCAAAGTGGGCTGCACGACGCTTCGTAATACAGTTGGAACTGCTTGTTTACATTCCTAATGTGGGCTTCAACACCTTTCATCTCGAGCTCGATTAGCTCTTCCAGCCACCCACACATCTCGCTTAGCCGAGTAATCGAAGCGTCACAGTCACCTAAATCTTCGGTTCCTGGTCACCTAGCCCTGAGCCAGGCATACCAAGCATTGCTACGTCACGGTAGTTGTCGTCCAGGTGGAAGCGGAAGCCTCTGTTACCAAAAGTGGGAGGGTTCAAAGGATCGGCCAACCTAAAGGGAACATAGCACGGCCACAATCGAAGTGTTCCAACAAGCCAGCGGGCTCTTTATTGATGAGAACGCGAGGTGTGGACCGAGGTACAGAGCCAATGAGGCCGGCAAAAGGCATAACTCTGAGTGAAGTGCCCATCACGATGAGGAGATCACAACTGGGAAAATCATCCAAAACCAGCTCCCGGTAACTGGCAACCGAAACTATATGAGCTGCCACAGAGAAGCCGTACTGGTCTTTTATTTTCTCTTTGAAAAAGGTCACGTCTGGCTTCACTAACCCTTGGCAGTTTAAACATCGAGGAGGAGTCACCCGTTCCGAATCCTTATTCGATATCCTAGCCCGATACCTGCTGTGCACAATTTGTGCTGCACAAGCAGAACAAGCGATGACACTCACCATCGGATATCATGCTGTGAGTTGCAATCAATGCAATGACAGTCCGAGAACGAGCCATGCCAGAAGACCACCTTTTCTGATGTCAAGCCGCACCCGTGCTCGAGACCGTCTATGTTTTGGGTATATACCCTAATCTTCCGATACGAGAGAAGAATTCGGTATGAGAGCTCGCCTGCCTGAGTAACATTCCTTTCTTCTCTAGGAGTCTTATGAAATAGTGTGCTCTTGTTGGTAAGTACTGCCCAGGGAAAAGGTCTGGTACTAAAGTCGTGAAGGGTTCAGGATTGCCTTTAAAGTAACTGATACACAATGTGGGTAACATACACGGTTCAGCAAGATGCAGGTAACCACTCTCGAGATTAGGAAGGCGGAATGTAGCGATCGCGGAAGCTGGACTGAAGGTGACTTCACGAAACATGACAATCAACAACAACCTCACTGTATCGCGATAATATTTCGAGGAAATGCGGTTTAGCTAGCAATACACTGAATTGCGAAGTTAATAGCTTCAAGTGGTCATTCATGCTGTAATGTGAACCGGCGAGATACATCCCAAACTGGATACTTTATGTCAAACATAGCCTCTGGGCGGGGTAGGTCGAAGTGACCAAGTCTGGCATAGAGCCCACTAGTGGGGGATCGGAAGTCGGGTATCCCAGACGAAACGGAGATCCCAGCCCCTGCCATTACGATGATGCGACCTAGCAGACAGGAGTAACGGTGCTGTGGTTAGCGACTCCGACTGGAGGTAGCTTACGGCAAGCCCCTGACTTGAGTAGTTCTGTCAGACTCCTTGGTCCAGGCCTCAACCCAAGAAGTGCCGAGCTGCGTCTTAAGGGGATGGGTATAGACACAGGCTGAGCAGCGAGCAGCGAGGTCGAGGTATTTCCATATAATACGAGATTATGCAGTTGTCCGAAATACTAGCATTGTCACGTCTTTAGTATGCCACCTCTGACATTCGCTTCGCAGCATGTGGAAGCTCCGGGGGAGAGAAAGACTCTACTTCAAAGTTCTGTCCCTCAATCAGTGCTCGGGGATGAGTGTGAAGCGAGCTGAAAATGTACGGGAATATATGGCGAGTATAGCAAGCAATCACGTTTGCTCTCCAAGCTGGGTTGTTATTCTGTATCTGACATGCGTGCGTTGAGCAAGTAGTTGAGCTTCGAAGAGTCCTCACGCGAAATACGCCTCCACATGGGTTCTCTCGCTGGAGCGTATCGATAGAACGCTTTCAATTCGCCCACTGCATGGTCCAATGATTTCACTGACCTTTTCTGGAGGGTTAGTACTAATAAGTATCCTGCGAAGGTCAGGTTGAAAGTTTGAGTTACCGTGCCCGAAACTGGTAGCAGCCCTACCACTGTCCAGCTGACCGTGAGTCTTTGCGCGCCATTGGCCGGAGGCACTCCATTACGCCGAACGAATACTTCCTAGCGAGATCCATCGACGTCGACTTGGCAAGCAGAAGGAGAGCATCGAGCACCCCGAAATCCAAAAACTGAATTTCACACAATGGACTCGGTCGGCTCGGTAAGAGGTCACCAAGTCGAGTCCGCGGGCCGATTTACTGGGTACCACATTGAGGCTCACCTGAGTGTGCAAAGCCGATGAATCCTTACGCGAAGGATGTGCCACCAGTTTGGAGTTCCTACCCGAAGGTCTTCTGGATTCGCGATTTCGGCAGTGACCCATTCGATGGCCGACCGAGTATACAGGCTTCGCGACCGACCGTCAGAGATGGGTTCATTGAAAGGGTCCACACACGTCCAGAGCAAATTAGAACTATCAAGTTCACAAGTTTGGCAAATGACAGCCACGACGCAGTTCACGCTACCGTTGAGGATTTGAGTGGCAGGCTATTCCCGTTGATTCATCGGCACGGGAACGAAATATGTCGTATCTATCACAGGCCGTGAATGTCGACTCAGGCTGATGCTGACATGAATATTAGCGAGGACGTCGATATCTTACATTTCTTCCAATTGCCTGCTAAAGCCGTTACATGCAGGGCCGCATAGCACCACACGTATCTTAAGATGAAGACAGCAACCAGGGCTAAAATGCTCTACTCGTTATCTACCCGATCCTTCATCTGATTGTAACGGATTAGCTCTTCTATTCGGATACGCGCTAGTCTGACGAAAAGAGGCACGCAAGCTTCACTTGGGTAGTCGGCCTTCGCCTCTCACTCTGCCATAGCGCTTGTACCAAGTGTCCAGTTCAGCGAAATGAATCCATTATCGGTGTTAATCGGCTCTCTACATCTTTCCAATGTACTCTTCCACGTAGCAAGTCGCGTCCACTCTATCTGATTATGCTGCGTTCTGGGGACTTTCGCATTGAGACTCGGCGACCCACATGTGACTTTGAAGGTTTAAAACAAACATATAAAAAGACCCTGTTGGTCATGAAGATTTTGCCAGATGGCGAGATTGCAAGCCTTGAGGATGACAGCTCGCACTCATGACAGACTAGGTCCTCCAGCAGCGCGTCTGATGAATCATCGCTTTGTGTTTCAACTAGTGCTTGCCAGCTCACACCTCGTACGAGCTCACAAAAAGGAGTTCTTTCTTCTGAGGGTACCCCACTAATCGAGACATATGCCCCACCGGCTTTGAGAACTCTTTTCACTTGCCCGATCGCGGCCGTAGCGATGGAAGCGTTGTCCTTACTATAGAGAATGCAGTCCATAAGACCTAGGCAGATAAATAGAATACATCGTGGCTTCACAGACGACTCTAACCTTTATCTACGACCAAAGAAAAGTGTCCGCCAGGGAGATCGTGTGCTTCCGCAAAGCCTTGTTGATAGTTAACACCGTCCCGGGGATGCGATTCCACTGAAGAATCCCTCGACGTTTTAAGAGTGAGTTTTGCGTGAGGTAACAGAACAGCGCCCTGGGAGCAAAAAACCTACCCATTCCGGCAATCGCTGTATCGCTCGCATCCATAGCTGTGACCTGACAACCAAACGTCATCAGCTTGTTCTCGGTGGATCGGGGTGGAAATAGCAAACAAGTGCAAGTCTAATAAGCAATAAATAGAAAGCTTTCACCATGCTTACCGCTGTGTATCCGATGGTTATGAGCTCTTGAGGTAGTCTACTATTACCACAGCCAAGAACCTGATGGTATAAGGCTGATATCCAAATTGGGTAATTCAGCTGGGCTAGGCTATCTACAGGGGCTCGGAACCCCACCTTCGGATAGAAGGTTTTCACAACCGATTAAGTGTTGCCCAAGTGTTACCAGGGCGTTGGCGTCCCTGCAATCATATGATAGCCTCGTAGCAGTCTCGAAGCCGTCATCGCTGAAAATTTGGTCGCTAGTAGGCGTCGGCAACGAGCGTGAAGATATAGGCTCCAGTCTGTCAAAATGCAATTACGTGCATACTGAACTTCAGTTACTTAAGTATATGTACTGTATGATATATGTTACTACCACACCACCCGCTAGTGTGATCTACACCATGGAAAGGTTACTCTAGCCCAGTATAAGTACAAGTAAAATACCGTGATGAGGACAAAGAACATTCCGTGACGGATACGCATGGTACCTTGGTCTAAGTATATCGTTGAAGTCGGCCTGTATCTCACTGAATGACGCGAGCCACTCGAAATCGCTGCCGAAAACACCTTTTTGGTAAGCGGCTTCCCACTGGGCGCAGTCAATCAAATTCGAGAAGTGTCGCTCGACCTGAGCCCATGCAAGCAGTGTAAAGATCGTCAAATAAACTCGACTGGCCAATGCTATGGTCATACGCACGGTAACGTTCGCTCGAGTGTTGTGGTACGTACGTCCGCCACTATGTTATGCTCTTTGGATGGTGTGGAGCTATGGCTCAGCCTATATCGCGGCTTAAACTTCTGGCTCATGTAAACGGAGTAACAATTATACACCGACCGTACTGGGGCAAGGCCCGCATCGCGTCAGTACTCCAACGGAACTGTAATTCGTTACAGACGGTAGGCATCTTTCTAGGCACGCGCTTTGTCATCCAGGCTCGTGTTCAGCGCTTTTGTGTTCTTTCTACAGTTATAAAGAATCGATTGAACACGGGCATCACGTGCCTGTTGCACATACACTCATACAGTGCGGAATTATTGTGGTATCTTCTGATACGAAATAGAGTACCAGTACAGCGGTGTGACACAGCTCTATGAAAAGAAAGCTACCTACATCTACGGACGAATGAGGTTGCCCGCAATCGTTGCAAGATACTGGGTTACAGCGAGACCGGATTTGCGGAGCTCTCCATTAACCGCGCTAATTCAACACTAATTGCGAGGGAATAAACATGAAATCACAGATATTTGGCACATCGTTGAAGTAAGGACCCATGAAATATCCACAGCTAAGGAGCATGCGTAATGCACGGAGCCGAGAGGTAGATAACTGGAGTGTTCCTTCAATCGAGACACGCTTCGTAATTTAACGTAACTCAGTAGCTTATAGCAGCGGATTCACCATTAAATGCCATCACTGTAACATCTGTAGGACACAGTGTACGGCCTGACCACTGGGGGAACTCAACATGACTACGGGTAGAGATATATGAGAGAAAAAACAATGAGCAATGAACAGCCGAGAGCGTGCGTACAACTAATCGCTAACGCTCATAGCTAATGGCTGCCCGCACGCATACTCACCACTAACAGCGCGCTTGGCCGCACAACAGCATAGTATAATACTCAGAAAACGAAACTTCATTTGCCTGTGTATCAAAACTTGACCCCCTGCGCAAGCTTCTACCCCCGTAGAATCCTCTCGATTCAACTCAGAATGAACAACAAAACCCTTATAGACGGAAACGCACGCAGATTGGGGACAGCGCAACATGTTCGCCCTGTCACCGAGCGTGGCACAGCTACGAGCGGCTTTCGATGAACAAAAGGTCACGTGTTGAATTGTGGTGGAAATTTGACTCGTACAGCACACGAAGAACTGTATCCCATTGTGGTTTGTAGTTAGCTGAAAGTCGTGATGCTCCATTGTCTCACCATCATCATTGCTGTCACTGCTACCTTCGGTATTGTGCGTGGGCAGTATGTGGATAGCACTATTCCCGAAGGCCGCTATGTGGATAGTAACAACCAATCTCAGTTTCGTGTATATGCTGAACAGAGTATTGACGGCTATTTGGCAACCGACACGTTTAAATTTCTCTTCTTTTACGTACGTTATGTTGTGGACCAAACAACAGGCAAGATGAGCCTCGAGGGTGAGCCCTTCCGGAGGGATCCTGGAAAGTTCCCATTCGCCTTTCCCCTTTGGACGATGAGCTATAATAGGAGCTTGAGGGAGGTCCATCTTACCGCGTATACGTATCGTGTACGCTTTCGGTTGGTCACTAACAAAACTGTATATCATGATGATAGGGAGGTTCTCTCGACCACTCCTAGCCCTACAATATCTTATCTGGTTCAGCATCTCCCCCTCGACAAGCCACTTTGCCTGTCCAGGGAAGTCCCCACGATGCCTTTCGACCCGTCAAGGTTCACTTTTGGATCCAAGCATCTTAGCGGTATCCTAAATTATAACGATTTGGTATGGGCAAACATTCGTGATATGAAGTATAGCCTACGGAAACGCTCCGATGGAGCCATATACGTGATACCCGATTTCCCGCCTTATTATCGGTTCCCATTTATGTACTTCAACTTCACATTGGAATATCATACCACGACGAGCTCACTGATGATGGCCACTAAAAACGCAGTGCACCACCCAGATGGGTCAACGGTCCCCCAGCGAAGAGTTTTCAATGCCGGCGCGTGCTGATGCTCGACCGGGAAACTGATTGCATATTCGTCATTCAGCTCGACCTCGAGTCTGAGAATTTTATCATAGGACTTCTATAATGATTCATTATTATCGCACAAGCTCGCTAAATACCGGGCTTCCTTCTTCGTATACGGGAGCTTAGAAGCTTGGTGGCTCGGTAGCGGTTCATCATAGCCACGATGTTATGGTTTATGTGTAGCCCTCAACCATTGATACTCGACACCTATCTGACTCCTTATCGAGGTTCGTCTGCATCAACGCTGAGAGCCGAGAGAGCGTTTCATGTACGGTCTTCGTAGTTGTGCTGGTCACCTTCGCTACGAAGTTTGCGTAGTCACACCTATGCTCGCCAAGACTGTTTTTTGAACCTTACTCTCAGCTTCGAGCTGAAGTGTAACCTTGGATTACACCGGGCACCGAACTTCACCGGAAACAGTTTGCAGTGGGGAGGGACTACGAAGACGAATTCTCAAGACGGTTTGCACCTGAGAGGGGTTGCGTCACGTATGTAACACAATTGTAACACAATATTGTTGATTACTGTCCCTAGTATCATTAAGCTAAGCTATGGCTAAGTCCTTATTTATATACTAGCATTATTATACTCAAATATATATTATCCAATATTATAGGATATTGAGTTGTTCCCTTTGGGTAACATTTGGTAGCAGCTCCTTGTTAAGACTTCGCCCTCTTTAACGCCATTTACTGATACTATTGGTTTCTCTGGTTACATATTGTGATATTATATACGATGTCTACCCCTTCACGTTATACGGCTCTACCCCCGACCTATGATGGTAATACTAGTTTTTCCGCGTGGGAAAAACGGTTTCGTTTGTGCGTGCGTGCAAATGGTTGGTCAAGCGAAGACGCGCTTTTGAAGTTGCCCACGTTGCTCTCAGATAGTGCCCTTTCAACATGGGTTGGGTTACCAGATTCCGATATCGCCACACTGGACTCTGCATTGAAGGCTCTACGGAATGAACTATCACCTGAGACCTTTGTAAGTTTTGATTTATTTCAAACTCGACGTTGGAATCAGAATGCTGAGTCCTTAGATGATTATGGTTTTGCTCTTGGTACTTTATTGGATCAAAGTGGTCTGAATCTATCAACTCAATCACGTGAGTCTCTGCTTACGTCTAGGTTTATAAGCGGCCTACCGTCTTCTATTCAGAAGGACATGCGAAAGTCTCGAGAAGCTACCACTAGCTTTAAAGAAGCTGTGAGGGCTGCTAAGAGACTGTATACTATACAATTAGCTTCGAGAGATATGGATCCGTTTCAGGCCTCTCCAATATCACAAGGCTCGCCTGCTTTACCTTTAAATGTTTTCCCCGTCTCTAATCTTCCGTCGTCGACTGCTACTACACCCCCTACAAGCAATGGTTCGTCTCCAGCTCCTTTACAAGTCCCACGAAATGATAATGCTCCCTCAGTACAAGCTTTGAATGGTTTGAACGGTGTCAGTACCATTAATGCTATTTCTGATCTAGCCAATGCTATGGTTAGCTTTATTAATGGGAAGTCTCGGGGACATTCAGGAAATTCGACTGCGTCTAGCAATCGTAATTTTTCCCGTAATGGTAACCAGATTCGTTGTGATTATTGTGGTATTCAAGGCCACAAATGGCGCAATTGTAGAAAATTGCAAGCATCCCTAAGGAATGGTGGAAATCCTAGAGATCGCTTTGTTAATGGGAATCGAGATAATTCCTTTCAATCTCGCCCACAGTTCAGTGACCGTTCCCAACAACTTGGATATATTAACTATGCATCGACTACGCCGACTGTAGGTTCCTCTCCGAGTCCTTTTCAACCTCCTCAATATGGTTCGTCAACGCCCCCGTCTCCTCCAGGCTTACTTCCGGCCCCTCAGGGAAACGACAACGGGACTACTACTGCGGAGGAAGCGGTAGCCCCCAATGTTATGTACCTCCAGAGAAATGCGAACGAGAGTCATTAGTGGCTTCCGTTGGTAGTGAAGGCCATAATATTATTTCTTTTGGTTGTAAAATTCGTGATAAAGATGTGGATTTGGTTATTGATACTGGTTCTCCTTATAATTTGATATCTACATCGTTCTATGCTTCTTTGGGCTGTGCTTTTCCGATAAATTATGACACTTCTATGCTTCCGTCTTTACATTCAGCAAGTGGTCATGGTATTACTGTGGTTGGCTCTGTTATTTTACCTATTACTATCCCGACAAATTTATATTCTGGTTTTATTAGAGAAACTTTTTTGGTAGTTGATAATTTGGTGTCTATCCCTATTTTGGTTGGTCGTCGGTTCTTGAAAGATGCTCGTGCTACAATTGATTTCGGGCAAAATGTTCCTGTTCTTTCTATCCCTGGATTATCTGGTATAAAATTACATAAGGCTACCTCTTTGGAATATGGTACTTTACTTACTTCTTCGGTTATTGATTCTCCTCTAGAGACTCCGACAACATCTACATCTACTCCTATTAATGATATTGATTCGACTAATTCACCGAATTTACCGCCAACAGCAGCGACTTTACCCCCAGATCTTCGAGTACTACGAGTCGTGAAAGACGAAGGATGGATTTCCCTATTTCTGACAGAGAATGTGGTTACTAAGGAAGTTCGTTTTACAGCTGAGATTTTACCTGGTGTGGTACCTCCTATTAGCAGTGCTAACTTTTCTCGCTTCTCTGCTCTACATAAAAATATGGAAACGGCAACCAAACCCGAATGGCAAGCTAGTGATATTATTTGGAATGACTGGATATCTAGTGGTAAAGTGCGACCTCTTACAGAAGCAGAACATTCTTCAGTGGTTTCGGTACAAAACTTTTATGTCGTCCGTGGTAAAAGGTATAGAGTGGTATTAACAGCTATTTACCCTAATCGGTTTCTTCAGCGAGATTTGGCTCTTCCTCAAGAGAAGATTGATGAAGTTTTGACTGGTATGAGAGCATACCAATCTCATTGTATTTTAGATTTGAAGGATGCGTTCCTGGGAATTTCCCTAGGAACTGTGCTAAGTGATGTTACTACTGTTAACGTTGTATATAGTGATGGACATGCAATCCTCTGTAAATTTCTGTTTCTTCCTTATGGATTAGCGTTATCGCCATGGTGTCTGGAAATGAGTGTCAGGGATTCCCTCTCATATTTCCGCTCCACTGTGATACACTCTTCCAGGATTTTCCTTACATCTTATATGGATGATATAGTCCTTTGCTGCTCACGGTCTGCGTATTCTTTTATGTTGCACCTTCGTGATCTCTTAATAAAGAGAGGTTTTGAGGTGCCGAAAAAGATCAGCGATGGAAAGCTGTCTTGCTCGACATGAAGAGTAAATCTGCATCACACTTTACTTTTAATGATGTTTCTCGATTAGTAGGAGTCATTCCTAAGTTTCCTGTCTATACTGCATGGCTGCGTACTTTTGCTAATAAAGTACAATCTATTTGTTCTTCCTCGATGCCATCTACTGATAAGTCTTCTCGCCTAAGCTCTCTCGATCCTCATTTAACTGCTCTTGTTACTCGCTTTATTGATTTTGCCGTTACTTGTAAACCATTACAATTCCCTTTATATGTATCATCTTCCGATCCGATTAGTATTTATACCGATGCTAGCAAGTATTGTATGGGCTATATTATTACACAATTTGATAAAGTTGTTGCTTCTGAGAATTATTTATTCCCATCGAGGCACATACCTCTTAATATTTCCTTCAAGGAAATGATGTGTATTCGTTTTGCCTTATCTGCTATTTCTAAATTACAATGTATTACTCGTAAGACATATTCTGTAAATCTGTTTAGCGATTCCGCCCTCCGTGTATCTATTATCAAAAATGGCCGTATTCATGGGATCTCCCAGGCCAATCGTAATCATAGTGAACTAATTCGTAGAGAATTTAGTATTATTCAAGAGCTGTTATGTAATATTCAGCCTTTTCATATTTTCCATGTAAAAGGTGAATTTAATCCAGCAGATGCGCTCACTAGGTGTGATTTCTTATCATATCTGGTAAGTAATTTCTATGGTGATGTACTGGATGAGACTAATGAAGCTAAAAGCCCAAGAGCTATAAATTCTACTACTTCGACTTCCGATACTGCATCGTCTGCGACAACTTCAAGTCCGGTTCTATTTATTGATGGTCTCCCACCTAATTTTGGTACCCCCATTAACTTCAACGATATTTTGAATGCACAAAAGGCTGATTCTAGTCTTCCTGCTCTTGATGGTTGCAACTTCACGCTGATTAATGGTCTGGTTTATAAGAAGAATAATAAAGGGCAACCATCTATCTATATTCCGTTGTCTCTAAGACCGAAGGTGTTAGCTTTATTCCATGATACTCTCTGTGGAGTACATGCCAATTCTCAGCGAATGATGGATTCATTGAGAAAACTATATTATTGGAAAGGCATGCAAGAGGATGTTAATTATTGGGTTAACAGTTGCGCTGTATGTCAACAATATCGCAGGTCTACGCCTAATACTGCCAAGTTATACAGCTTACAAGCCCATTATCCCCTTGAGGTTATTAGTATGGATTATCTTTATGTTGATGGTCGATGGTTATTAACGGTTCAAGATATTTTTTCGAAGTTTCTTACTTCATTTGTTCTACCAGTAGGACAGTCTCCATCAGCTTCAACGACTATTACCTCATTGTTAGACTATTTTTCTGCTTATGGTGTACCAAAAAGGGTATACTGTGATAATGGTTCCCATTTCAAGAATCATAAAGTGGTAGACTTCTTATCAAGGTTCAATTGTACGATGTTTCATAGTCCACCATATCATCCTGCATCTCATGGTGGTATTGAGAAGGCTAACTCAACTATTCTTGGGCTTATTAGAAAGTCTGGTGTGGGTCAAGACTGGTCAGCTTATCTGCCTCTTCTCGTATTGTCTTATAATTGCCAGAAGAATGATACCACAGGTTTTCCTCCTTATACTTTGTTTTTTGGTAGAGAAGCACCGTCGCCCCTATCCTTACCATCAACTGGTCCAACTACTGCAACTTCTTCGTACAACGAATACTATGATGCTATCAGTGATGGTATACGATCTACTTCGGCGACAGCTTCACAACATACGCTTCAAGCTGTATCCAGGAGACAGGCTTATCGTAAGGTTAATGATGTTAATATTCCCACTAATGGATATGTTTGGTATTATAATCCGGTGAGATCAAGTAAACCATCCCCTAAGTGGTTGGGTCCTTTTCGGTGTACTGGTGTATCAATTCAGTCCCCTAGCTTGGTTACTCTGATCGACTCTAATGGTAAATCGTTTGTTGTTCATCGCAACCAAATTAGGCCTGTTACTACTACTCTACGATTACCACCTGTGACTACTAGTTCTACGACTTCGGCATCCACCACACCTGCGTCAGATTTGGCTCCTGCATCATACCAAGCTTCACGTACGCGTGTTGATTTTCACACGCCGTGCACACACTTTACTGAAGAGGTAGATGATGATGTTGCACCCGGACCACTTCTTGGTCACCAGAATGAAGGTGAAGCTATAATTCCTCCTGCTCCGGTGACTCCAGCTTATGCAGATAATGATGATATACCCCCTGCTCCGGTGACCCCAGCTGATGAAGGTGATTTAGCTCATGCTGGCATTGATGCTGCTGACTATCATAATGCGTTGTCGGATAACTCGGATGCTATTTCTGCTCATGAAAATGTTTCCCATCATACTAGCACTGATGATGATGATGACAATGATGATAACCAAAGTGTTATTTCGGAGCATTCTGTTGATAGTGATATACGATTCTCTCGTGTGTCTGGTCGTCGTATTCGAATTCCAGCCCGTTATTGTTAGTACTTGTTTTCACTCTTTTCCTCAATCGTTGAAGGGGAAGTCTGTAACACAATTGTAACACAATATTGTTGATTACTGTCCCTAGTATCATTAAGCTAAGCTATGGCTAAGTCCTTATTTATATACTAGCATTATTATACTCAAATATATATTATCCAATATTATAGGATATTGAGTTGTTCCGTTTGGGTAACACGTAGTAGCTGCGCACGCACGCGCTGACCAGTGCGCTCGCCTCGATCTCGACATATCATGGCGCTCAGTGAGCACCATTCACAGTAGTATATTATTAGTCTGCTACTGCAATCGAGCATGTCATCAGCTCTTTACCAATCAAGAATAGCTTTCCAACTTGGAGGGACTTTGAGGAGGGGGCACCCGGGAGGAAGGACTCCGGGCGCGCGCAAAACCACGAATTACTGACCATCGTCACGCGCCACGAAACTCCATTAACGCGTCGTACTTCAACCGTTCCCTTATTGGCTCAGTCTTATATCTCTTCTAAGAGGTACTCACGTATTTCAACTATCGAATTTAGATACAATGCCCTCTGTAAGGGGGCCTTATGGGGCGAGTCTTCAAACTAGTCTCTCCATCTCAACCGTTCCCTTACCCTGGAGGGATTAGAGTATAGTTTTAGTTTTTGGTGTCTTTGTTTTCACCGTACTTTAATAACTATGGGCAATCTCTGCTGCTGTTTCGATGGCCCCACTACGGGTACCACCGTCCCCCCTGCGGCCACGACTACCGTGACTCGCAGCACCTATGCAGCTCCAGCTGCCCCACAGAACTACAACTACGCACAAGAGGAAGTGAAGCCATATGTCCCTCAGCAACAACAACAACAACAGCCTCATCAAATAGTCCTACCTGACGGTCGTGTGGCTATCCTCGGCACTGATGGTCAGTACTACCCCGTTGCCCAAAACCAACAGAATATGCCTCAGCAACAGCCTGTTGCCCAGAACCAGCAGTACGTACCCCAACAGCAGCAACAGCCTGTTGCCCAGAACCAGCAGTACGTGCCCCAGCAGCAACCTATGATGGCAGGCCAGCCACCTATGCCGCAAAATCACGTGGTAGAGACGCATACCACTACTATTATTGATCACTCGGCCGCCCCTGCTGCTGCCCCGCAGCCCGACATGGGCCTTGGCACTGCTATGCTAGCTGGTACTGCTGGATTCCTCGGAGGTATGATGATGGGCAGCGCCATGGAGCAGCCTTCCAGTACCGTGATCGTTGAGCAGAGCCCATTGGTAATCGAGGACAGCCCTACCGTAATTGAGGAGACTATTGTCATCGACGACGATGACGATTGGTGATTGCCTACCCTATAGGAGTGTTCGGGGCCTCTGGCAAGCTAAGGATGGCTCGGCAGCAGCAGCCTCGACAACTCCCTCGCTGGTTGATATTGTTTTCCCCTGTTGTTGGCCGTTACTAACCGCCGTGTTGGTTATTCATGGCTACGATTTATTTTCATCGTTTACAATACACCGAGCTGTTTCGGAGAGTAAATGTAACTTTCACTGGACTGGTAGTAGTAATTCTCGTTTGCCTCCACCACTGTGTCTTCCCGTAGGAGCAGTGTGTCCGATGAGACGACAAGGTGATTCAGTAGTAACAACCTGGTAGTTGAATACGATTAGATTTATTACTGGTTCCCTCTATGCGGACTTGCGTTCTAGTGGGCATATCCGAATCGACATGGCAGTTCCTACCGGGTTTATCGGCTACCATGAGAGCTCTTACTGAAGATGAGACCCGCCAAGTGTTTGAGAAGCTGAAAAAGTTCCTCGGTTCTAACCTCCAGCTCTTGGTTGATCGGGCCGATGGCGAGAACTATGTATTCAGGCTGCATAAGGATAGGTAGCATTAATCTTTGTAGCGTGGGGTGATGATGACGCCGGCTGCGGTAGGGTATTCTACATGTCGGAGAATCTTCTACGTAAGGCTCAGCACATTCCCAGGAAATGTCTGCTGTCGGCTGGTGTGTGCTTTGGGAAGTTTACACATTCCAGGAAGTTCAGGCTGCACATCACTTGTCTAGATTACCTTGCCAAGCTGGCCACGGTAGTAGTGGTAGGGGGAGGAGAAGGAGAAGGTTGTTATGGTTTGGTTTTTAGCATAAGATTTGGGTCAAGCCTACAGGCGAGCAGAGTTACGTTTATGGCAACCATGTGGTTAAGGTAATATTCATTACTTATCGATTTACTTGATTTATGGAACTGGGAGGGAATAAATTATAGAAATGCAAGACAATAGGTTATTAATGTGTAAAATAGTGCTTTGTACCAGTAATACTGGGCCCTGCCTGCGCTAGTGCTACCGAGTTGGCTTTAAGAGCGTCTTTGCCGCCATCGTTATTGCCCATTGATGCATGCCAGGCTCACTTGCGTCGGGTAACCGAGGACACCCCTGCCAACACTGGTGTGGTAATCCTTAATGAGCAAGATGTTCCCCTGGGCTTTGGTGTTACCGCTAAGAGCGTTGGAGAGTGCCGTACTGCCGGACCGGAACAGATCGTTGTGTAGTGCATTTAGGGGGAGGGGGATGTGATGTGGCGGAAATCAGGTATCATCAATCCGATATCGGAGAGTATCTTCGCGAAGAAGCCAACCTCGTATAGTTACACTGGATACTCCTACCAACGTCGTTTCTCTTCCACATTGATAAGTGTTGTAGTTGTGTTACATGGTTTGGGTGGTATTCACTGAGCTAGGAGGTTTATTGCTCATCGATGGGTGTCGAGACAAGCCCGTTCCTGTCGCCACAGGAGCTGCCGGCCTACGAGTCAGCAGCCATGAAGAATCTGGTGAGCCACTCCTTGTCCGCTTTGCTTCACGGTACCCCTCAGACGACCCTAGAAGGCCACGATTACTCTACACCACTCAGCACAGTTTTCAACATCGTCAATACAATGGTCGGCCTCGGTAGTCCTCCCGTCCTCTCGAGTCCACCAGTATTTGCTATTTAGGTATGTTCGCTCTACCATTTGTCTTCAGTGTTGTGGGGTACTTCACTGGCACTATAATTTTCATAGGCTCTGTCTTGGCATCCTATCTCTCGGCGTAGGTCGTCCACCACCTCTTCCCTCCGTTCTCTCAATTTGCCATAGGTACGTCTTGACGATGATACTGTCAGGGTACTTGGATGAATACAGCTACTATGCATTAGCGACTCGACTCTTCAAAGGCCATACCATGTCCGTGGCTATCGATGTCGTTCTTGCGGTAGTGCTCTTTGGTGTAAGTAACTGGTGGGGCGGCACATCTCGATTTCCCGCCTCGGCTTGAAAATGTCCTCCCTCAACAGGCGCAGTAGCAACAACAAGAATTTCGGCGGAGTTTCACGGAGATCTCATTTCGTCACCGAGCGTCCTGAAATACCAACTCTGCTCGCCAAACCCTTCCTTGATGTGTTTTAGGTTATTAGCATGACCTTCGTTGTATCATTTGATTCGATACACTATTACTTTCCGGCCATCCCACGGTGGATGCTGGGAGGCATGGCGGCCATGGCTGGTTGGGCGGCATCCCTGCCGAGGTCCCTTCACGGTGTAAGGTTCGCCTCCTACACCGGGGTAGGGCTTATGTTGCTTATATGGTTCTCTGTGGTCTTTACGGCCATCGTCTCACCACATACCATCGATACCGTGGATGAGGAATTGATCCCGGCACCGCTGGACACCACGAGGTCGTGGGTTCCATTCTCCCAGGTACCATTTTTAATATATTGATACACATGTAATTCTGTAACTTCAGGCGGCTTCAGCGGGTATCTTCTCATTTATAATGCACATAAACCTTCCGTGCCTCCACGGTGAGCTAAAGCCGGTGGATCGTCCTAAGATGCCCATCCTATTGGCGATAGCTTTGGCGTGGGCATTCGCTATGTACATCATTTTTGCCGTCTGTGCTTCGTCCAGTCCACTCTTTCTGTATGGGCGGGCGCCAGACCTCTTGACGACTATGCCACGCACCCCTTTGTTTGATGCTTGCCGAGTCCTCATGGCATTTGTTAACATCACCAAGACGCCACTGCTGTTGCACCCATTGAGACAGATTGTTGACACGAGACTTAATGTGCCCCAACAGTTGAACTGGTTCGCTACATCTGCCATCATAATAATCTCCTACTGTCTATTCTTATGGTTCAACTCCCTTGTCGAGGCTGTGTCTATCATTTCTGCTATTTGCTCAATTTTGACAGTCCAATGGTTCCCGGCAATGTGCCTGTGGGCGTCGGCCGCCATAGACAGCAAACGGCGAAGTGGAGGAGATCGTCTCCTTCCTCGCATTTCTGACTATCATTCATGTCTTTGGTCAATTAGAACGCGTCGTATCGTAGCGGTTATATTGGGGCTGCTCGGTGTGGTGGTGTTAGGTTTGAGTGGCCCATCAATTCTATATCTCATAACGAAGTGACTTTTTACAGAGTACAGTGAACATTGCTTATATTGTGAAGCATTTCTATTCGCCATTGACTTGCGTTCATCAGTTCCCAAAAACGCGAAAGACGAAAGGCAGAGAAACGTGAATCATTTCCGAGCCCGCAGCTTATCAATACGATTGGTAAAGGCGCCGTCATCCTGAGTAGGCCAGTCTTCGTAGACGGTGAACTTCAGCTGCTGTAGCTTGTCGGAGCTCTCGCTACCCTTGCCTATGGTGGGGAAGGTGTGGACGATAATGTAGACATAGGGCGCACTGCTGCGACATAGGATAACCTTTTCGAGAGTGTAGGGCAAGGAAGCTGCATCTAAGGCTTGATGGAACCATGAGACGGGCTCTAGGAGGTAGGCAGAGTGGCGGCCTACTAGATGGTAACCGACACAATAGAGACGATTCGGTGCCAAGACTTGACTAAGCTCGAACTGCAGGGCTTCGGACCAACAATGGTCATAGAGCATCACGTAGACATCGCAGTCGGTGGGGAGCTCAGCGATAGGTGATATCTTTGTAGAGAGCTTATGCTTGGAGAGGAGCGCGGTCTCGATAGGGTCATCTGTTCTAACGAAAAGCTTCCAGTCTGGAAAGACCTCTATCAGCCTGCTAGACCAGCATAGGGAAGGTCCCTCCTGGACCAGGGCCTTAGCTGTTGATGAGAGGCCCAGGCTTAGGGCGCAGGCTCGAAGATATTTGGCGACTTGAATGTCTACACGCTCTTGACGTTTGGTGTGCTCGATAACCGACAGGTCTATGGGAGAGAGCCCAACGCTCCGGTAGTCAGAGAAGTCGAGCGTCTCCTCGTTGATGGACTCGTCGAACGAGACAACGATGAAGTACACAGCCGAGCTCGGTGAGTTGTAGTTGAAAGCTGCCAAAGACCTTCCACCGGCCTCTCTAGCATAGAAGGCAAACCGGAAAAGCTCCTCGTGCTTCCACCTTTCCCCCACGTTGCTGTAGCTGAAGTTCCATAACAGCAACCGAGGCTTCTCAGACAACTTTAGGATGGTCTTGAAGTCTTCTCGGAGGCCGCTTCTACGTCTACTGCGTAAATTAAGCATCCCCTCTTCACAGCACCATACTATACCGGGCACTTCGACAACTTCACCTTCGTCAAGCCAGTGCCGAGGCCTCGGTATCGACTCCCAGAGCATGCCCAAGCCGGCAGTTGAGAAGACCTCCTGCGCCTCATGTCCCAAAGGCGTGTGGGGTGCTGTGATGTAGGCCGTCTCGATCCCTGCCTTGCTGCAGAGATCAAGAGCTCCGTCGGCCATCCACCGAGGGTACGCTAATCCAGTATCTCGCTGCTTCTCGACATTCACATCAATCCGTTCCGTCCACAGAGCTTCACTGCCATCGAGAACCAGTGAAGGCAGCTCGCTTGGCGGTAAATCGTCACCGCGCCACGTAATTGCAGACAGGAACATCATCGGGGAGCTCCGAGGGTTGTGGCGATACCGCAGGCAATCGAGCCATCGAAGGTGCAGCCCTGGTTTACCAGCCTCGACGATTGACTCGAGATAGTCCTTGACATTAAACCAGTGCTCCAAGGGGTAGGTCTCGCCAATGCCCCTCAACGAGAAGGATATGGCCAAGACGCACGGCGACGCCATGAACCCGCTCTCGAGCAAGAATTTGAGATCGTCCCTCTTCCTCCTGCCAGTCTTGTAGCCATCTCGACCAAAGCTGCCGTTATAGTCAAGATAAATGCAGCGGAGCAAATGACCATCGGGCAGCCGATGCTCGAGGCCACCGTTAGGGCGAAGGAGGTCGTGGGAGGTCCCGTGCACGGTGACCAAAGTTTGGTACTTCTGCTTCATGGAGGAGAGCGCCTGGTCGTCGGGATTCGGTATGACAATCGACGAGGGAGGCACACCAGCCCCGTCAATGAGAGCTTCGGTGGTTAGAAGATGATCCGTGTCAAGGACCAGGCATGTCCCATCAGATGCGGTAGACACCGACACAACGGATGCGATGTAACTGAACAATGGAAGTGATTCTACGGCGACAGGTGTGGCCACCGACCTGTTGATCCTTTTCTTCAAGTCCTTCTCTGGCTCGTATGGCAGGCCTGTTGCCTTTAAGCGCGCAAGGTCGGATGGCATCACACTAGGGATGACCTCTGCCTTAGAGTTGTGGACTATCTCGAACACGACATTAAAGAGTATAGTCAATTGTAGTTTACGAAAGAGTGACAGCATGCTTTGTGAAACTTGGCTACATTATCTACCACAAGCCGTTCTTGCGCGCCTCGTAATTCTCCTTCCGCTTGACGCATCCATCTTATCTCCATCGGCAGGGTCTTCTACGCTCTAGCTGCATGCCTTGGTGGCCCTCGTGGCTTCCGAGTTGCGTGCCTTTGTGTTCCAGCTTGGAGGGTGTTGCAAAACTGCACACCCTGTTCCTCCAGCAGTTCTCTCAGTAGCGTTTGGTCGCACACTAGAGAAGGGTCCTGAGAGCGAGTTACCATTGACCGAGACCAACATGGTTACCTGCTCCTTTAGGCGGTTTGCCAGATCAGTGATGTCGATGGTCTCAAAGAGCAGCATGCGTTGCCAGATATCAGCGTCCTTCCTGATGGCATGGACGAGAGCCTTCTTATTCGTCTTACGCTTCTCATCGGCCTCTCGCTTCTTCTCTGAGCATCCCAGCGTCCGCCCAGCCGCTTCAAACTTCGGTTACCTTCCCGGGATTTCTTTGCCGGTGACTTCTTCTGTCTTTTCCTCTTCGGCAGTTCCGGCTCGGCCATGGAGCTCTCCGCCACCGCAGCACTTCCCTTGTCGACATACCTATCAACATGCGTGCAGAGTAGCCTCAAGCTCCGAGTGTACTTGGCGATCTCACCGAGGGTCCTTATCATGTTCCCCCTGCTGGTGGTGCCAGCTGTGACCTTCAAGCCGAAAAACGACATCCATCGTTTCAGCTCCTCGTCCTTCAGCGTGTCCCACGCCATAGAGTCAAGGACGGACCTCCCAGCTCGGGCGTCCGCGGCACTCTCCACCGCCGCTCGAGGCTCAGCGGAGCCCTTGGAAGAGCCAGTTTCCGGAAGGGCGCCTTGGGAGCTGCCGCCCACCATCACAGCTCCGGCGAACGCGTCATCCGACATGAAGGGATCAGACAAGCTGGCCGCCGCCGCCGTTGCCTCATCGTCGTAAGGTAGGGTAGACTCTCCAGGCGGCTCCGGCACACCGAGGCTGGCCAGTGACAGCCGAGCACGCTTCCAGCTACCGTTGGCCCATCGGCTCACATCAGAGCCTCTCCTCATGGCACCCAAAGCCTTGATGCGCTCGACAAGTGGAAGGGCGTCCAGCCAAGCGGTGTCATCCTCGCTGGGGGCATCCCCGGCACTGGAGGCCTTCGCTGGGGTGGTAGAGATGCTGCCACCGGAGAGGCACTGGATGTCATCGTCATCATCACTGAACGCTAATGGCAGCTGGCTGGGAGGTCCTCTTGAGTGCTCATCTCCCATCATCGACAGTTCGTCCGCACTAACTTCAATAATCGGTGAGGATGGCACGTGGTCCAAATCAATGTCCCAATCGAGCTCCTGACTGCCCTCCTGTTGAACAGTTGCCGATGTGGCCACACTACACCGGAAGTGTGCAGGGCCCTCATTATCTGACACCATCTCATTCGGCGTCAGAGCCAGAGCCTCGGGGACCGGCTCCTCTTCATCGTCCATGAGCTCCGTCTGGTCAATGTCCTGTTGAGGCTCCACTGGCTGCTGAGGGCTCTCCTGTGGCTCACAGAAATGAGTGAGCTGCATATTCCGGGCGAGTGACGGAGACGGCTCTGCTGCCGGCGGCGGCGTGTCTTCTGCCGGCACCTTAGGCCTCGGATGCTTCTTGAAGAGCTCCTCGAGGTATCGTTTAACTGCGTCCAGCCGCACCCCCTTGGCCTTGTTGCGCTCCACACCGGCGTACAACCGACTTAGAAAATCTACGGCATTATTCGCAAAATAATGAAGGTCATCTCGGCTATCTGAAAGACAGGGCATGACCGCGCGCCACGAAATCCCGAGGCTTACAGACACGAGGGTCAAGGTACTTCGTCAGAGTGCTTTCAAGCTCGTCAGCGGTCGCGACCAACTCGGTATTCGACATAACGAAGAGTTCATCGTAATCGTCCAAGAAGCCAGGAACGGTGGGATAGTTCGACAAATACGGCCCGTGCTGGTCCAACACTCTGGGGAAGGGGCTCGGGAGGCCTTCCTGAAAGAACCGTTTTGGAGGGACCATTGTGTCCGCTTACCGGCCTCGCCGGGATTTCCAGGGATGATGCGCTCGCCTTTGAATTCCCCTCAGCTGGCTGAGGGCAAACAATAAAGAAGGAGCGGCAAGCGGGTTGGGAGGTTACTTTGGCATTGGTCCCGAGAGCTGGTCGTTCCGAAGGTGCCAGTAGGTCATCTACACAGCAGTAGCTGATTCTGCCCATAATTCGTATCACAGCGGCCTCTCTGTCAGCATAGGGATTCGTAAAGGTCATAAGATTGGCCTCGTCATTGGCCTGGGAGATATCGACCACCTTCACCTTTGATGGCCGGGGGGATGGCGAGTCCGGGCCGCCGGGACTCAGGAGCTCCACGGGTACTTCGTGTAGGACATTGAGGAGCCTCTCTTTCTCCAACTGGAGCCTATCGAACCCCTAGACCGCGCGCCACGAAATTGGGATCCTACGTGGCTATCTTGCGGTCTGCGGTAGCAATCCTCCTTTTGATGAGCTCGACCTCCGCGACGGTCCAGGCCGCGCCGTTCTTGGGCTTGAAATACTTGGTAATATCATCCTGCTCCATGTCCAGCTCATCCAAGCATCTTGGGAGCCCCCTAGTCTTCCGTCTGGTATTCTTACGTGGAGGCATTATACGCTGACAATGGTGGGCCAATGGAACGTGTAGCCCCAACACAAGCGATGAACGGAGAATGAAAAACAACTACTCACTAATATGCAGTGGGGGGAGATAACACAATTGGAACGAAAAATTCAGAACTGGTCGGAGCTGTGGTGAAATGATCTTCTATTGGGGATGCGGCCCGCCGTCGGTGGGCGGTACGTCAAACTCGGCGCCGGCTTCTGAGCCGGACTCTCCAACTCTGCCCAAGCGTGCATGGTCTAGATGGTCTTTATGGAGAGAGCTGCTGCTGTGACCTGACAGGGATGACACTATGGCATAGTCCATAGATAAATCGATGCGTGTTTTAAGGAGTCAAATTTGCTATTAAAACATAACATGGCGGCTATCTTGCTGATGGAGTTCTTCATCCGTATTTCCGAACTCCACGATAAGCCCTAGGTGCCTCACCTTTGAGTAGAGCAGCGACTGGCTCTGGCCTCTCATCAATGGGTGCGCTGACAAAGCTATCACCGAGGCTCCCGCGGCCCGAGGATCCAAAAGAGCTGGCCATCGGCGGTGGGACAACGAAGGACGATTGCGAGCCGAGAGAGAATACCGAAGATTGCCGACTGATAAGAACGAAGAACCCTCCTAGGATCTGCACGGCTGCGCCTGCTGCCTACAACTCGTAGTTCATAGGTGAGTTCGAATGTGGCCGATCAGTTGGGCTCATGTCCAAAGATCTCGCTTGGAAGTCATCGGCGTCAAGATCGCTACCTGACAAAACAGTCCTTGTGGTGTGGTCATTCTTCGTAGTGCGCAAAGATACGAGCCTTACCAACATCTATTGTAAGAGTCTCCTCATCTGCCTCGCTCGCTTGGGGTTGGTAGCTTGGCGCACGTAGGGAGGCTGAATACAACAGGCCAGTGCAATGGACGCTCGCAATCCCAGTTCAAGGCAGCCTCTAACAACAGTAATATACAATGACAGCAAGAGCAACCCCCGAAGGTACGGACGAATGACAAGGTTTCGACCTGCCTGTCAATTATCGACGAGGCAATCAAGAAGTGCTTACATCGTGACGGCCTCTCAGTAACCGTCTCGGCGTAATCGCTGGTGGGAGAGGAAGGCTCTTCATGGGGGTAACGACCAAGATGAGGATCAAATGCTGATGAGAACGACTACAACACTTGATGGGGGCTGGGCGAGATCACCTTCGTTGACGAACTGAGGCACCTTTTGAACCTCCGAGAGGAGCATGTCGTTGGAGAGGACATGTGGGGCGAAATGTATCCATTCCTCGTTCACTAAGGACGGTCTCCATGGGCAGGAGCAACGAACCTACGAACGACCCAGGCTCGAATCCCCCCTGCGGCATCTCTCTACCCAATGGTAGTGGTCGGCTATCAAACCAGTTGTAGGATCACGCCTGGAGTAGTGCACCACCATACCATTATATATCTGACATTAGTCCACGTATTTCGCGGCGCGCGAGAATATCGACCACCTTAAATGTTGGTTCGTGTGGATGTACTCTTCTCCGTCGTGGCCGATTACGATGGACTTCGAACCCTTCGCTAAAGTCGGCTAGGACCAGATACCACTCTCTCGCCAGTTCGCAGATTCCTTCACCTACTTTGTCGTTTTCTCTCCACCAGAGCTCTAAACGCCTTAATAACTCCACCATGGCAGACTATAATAACACGTAGGCCAGCGCTGCCCTTCTGAAGATGCTTGATGACACTCTCGACCCTCAAACACAGATTCGCAATACCTGCCACCACAGGAACAGTAGAACACCGCCACCACGGCGGCGGAGAAGGTGGCGCCTTACTTTCCCCTCCGCTGGGCTGGAAGTAGAAGCTGTCTCTGTCCTGGCGTTCGATCTCATCTGCATGTTCCCTTCTCCTTTCCATTTTAGACTTGTTTGCCAGCACACCACGGTCACGCTCTCTGAGGGCCACCAGAAGTTAGAACCGTTTCCCAACTTTAAGGCTCAGACGCTCGTCCCATTTCAATGGGAAAATTGTTTGCTTTGTGAGCAAATATAGGAAAAGTGGTTAGTTTCCTGGCCTGGCTGAGAAAGGAATCCAGCCGTCTGGAACCGTCGAGTTGAACTCACGGGTAGAGAGATATTAGGAATACGAAATCACGCTGGAAAGCAACTTCCATATAATCGTAAGATGCGGGCAATGCTGCCCAGTGCTCGGTGGGCCACTGAGCTCCCCTACCTTAGGAAGAACTCGGTCCTCCATTCAGCTTCTTGTATATGAAGATAAGCAGCCGTCTCCATTGCTCTGATGTATTCACTGGTCAAACATATATCAAACGCTTCACCTGACGGAGGGCCTTCACCTCCCACGGCCAAATCGCTCCACTATCCCTCACCAACATGGTCCTTGATCCATTTTCCAGCGGCCTCAGCCTGAGCTCGACCACGGTCTGTCAGACGGTACTTGGAGTTGTGGCGTGCCCTAAACCCACTGGTCCAAGGGTTGGGAGCATCTCCTTGCTGGGCCTGACATGCCGGCTCAGAACGCTGAGATGACGCCACTCAAGATTCCTACCATCTTCTGGGCTAGGTTGCCCTCGCTCTCACCGTGGCGGACCAGGATGAGATCAACAGGCATGTTCTTGTAGGCGAGACGCCAGGAGGCCATCAAAATGCAAGGATGATGCGGTAAAGGAGAACTAAGAGCTGCAACAAACTGCCTCCGACGATCGCAAGACAGAGTAAAAGGAAACACTGACGCACATGCTACAAAGCCTGCTCTCGCAAGGCTGCACGTATGGTGTCAACATTGGACTCGAGGACCATGCCTCCCATCACGACTTCGTCCAATACGTAATTAGCCTAATTACCGGGACACTGAGGCAGAGGCAGTAAAGAGGGCTACCTACCTTGTCGAAATGGTAAACCAAATCTAGCTCACATACACTATCGAAGCTGCTGTCTAATACCTGAAGTCGATGGCAAGATGGTTAAGTGCAAAATGTCCATTGGCCATCTGGAGAGTAGGATAGGAATGATAACTACTGAAGCTGGCGCATGGGTTTCTTCCTGTAGGCTAGGAAGAAGGTAAACAAAATAGCAAGGCTCACAAATTTTCCGAGAAGTTCCGGAAAAGGAAGGAAAAAGCTGATTAGAAGCGATTGCCGGGTGGCTGCTGCTGCCTGCCTCTCCAAGACTCAGACCAGCAGTATCGAAACATCGAATACAGCCACATGCCATATTTTAATACTATTGGGCTGATTGTTGGTGCATTTGTTTGGACACCCTACCTGTACGAGAACCTGTATAAGATCTAGTACAGCCAGATCACTCTCGGTTTCATCGACAATAAAGGCGAAGTAAAGAGTAGCAAAGTGCCTGAGCGATACAGTTCACGAAGTCAGTGCCACAGAAGAGACACTTGTAGATAATCCTAACATTCCTTCTAGATCCTCTTCGATCGTTCACATCTATAAGCTCAGGGAGAGCCTCGGAGACGATGCAACAGCAACTATCATCTGGTCTAAAGAAGAGGCAATTTTATGGCGCGTGACGGAGCTGACCGCCGACCTTGCTCTGAGAATGGCATGGACTCTGTGGATGAGCGGTTGTCGAGCAGCCAAAGGAATCGCTGTGTAAAAGCGAGCCAGTCGCGTCTTGCCACCGTTGTTGAAGACTAGCGCTGCTAGAATCATTATACAACAAAAACAGCAACAGCCCAGTGGGAGGCAGTTGAACTAGGATGCCGTATAGGTTGCCTAAGAATATTAACCCCCTGGAGAGCTTCGGACGGTCTGCACTGAATCCACCCTCCCCTGTGGGATGCCAGGAGCACAATACGAGTAGATGTGAAATGTCCATCTCATTATAGTGTACAAAATAGTTACAATAGATCCTCTTCGTCAAGTTGATCAGCAACGGTATGGCTTCCTTCAATGGACGCTAATGCCAACTCTACCTGGAAGAGGACAAACCTGGAGTAAAGTTCGTGATGGAACACAGTGAACACTTTTAGCGTGGAGAAAGGATGCTGGAAATCATCAGTCTAGGCACAGGGGAGTTCGGTCTAGGCACATTTACCCTGAATCCTGGACCGTACGTTCTCGCATCGTCAGATGTAATATAGAAGGAGACTTGGTGGATGCAAGATGCGATAGGAGAGCATCAAACGCGAACACAAAGGATGTTTCCTGCCACTAGGGACATATCTCTATTATATTCCAGCACTAGAGATCTCCCAAGGAACACCTTTATACCCAGATGATATCCTGCATATGCCACCGACCTGATCTCGAGCCCACTTGGCCTCCTCCTTGCTGTCCGCCTCCAGCAATGGCATCTGCCTCAACGTGGAGTCCACTCCGAGCTCACGTAGCCGACCACCCATCGCGGACCCGCCGCTTGATTCCCCCGTCAGGAGTATCACCGCTGAGGAAGTCCATACGGTCGCCAAATAGAGCTGGTCTTACCATACGCAAAACGGCCCAGTCTGATCTCACTGTTGACTTTGGTGTCCAATAGCACCCTAAGTTCTCGCGCTGCAGCAAGGGGAAGGTCTACACTGTCCGTAATGGTGTCCGCGGTAAACAGTGTCTCGAGTAGACGAATACAGGGCAGGTGATCGGGGCCATGGTGAAGGAAGGATGCCAGGAGGCAGTTGATAGTGGAGTCACGTAGGGGCTGAAAATGGAGGCAATACATTCCGAAGGGCCGGCAGTAGAGAGAGACGCTCCAAATCGTTCCCCGGAATTCACAAGTCCAGAACCGAGTCGTGGTTGCAGAACTCCGTGTTGCCTTCATCAATGAGTCATTTGCGCTGACAATTTCTACAAGTGATAGCTAGCACCTTCGATGGCCTGTGGACATCAGTTATCGGAGCCTCAAGAGCCGTGAATTTCGGTGCGCGTGACGCATTCGATTCCTACATCATCTATGCCATCATCTCCTTGTTTACTAATCCATTCAGTCATCAACTCCGCTGCTGCCCTCATAACCCTCTCATCTTCACTAGGTGGCATTAACATACACTTCTCTGCCAGCAAAGGGGCAAAGACCCGACTGATAGCGGATGGCCTGAAGGGGACAAGGACGGCAGCCATCCAACCAGCAAGTGATGTGCCCAGCACCTATCTGGCTCCTCCCGATTGCCCTCCATAGCACTAAGCACATCCAACACCCTTAAAGTTACCCTTAATGGGAGTGCAGAGGTATTCAACAATGAGACCAGAGTATCTGAGAGAGCGGTAATAACATACTGCCGAGGTGGCTCGTTTGACCCCGCGGCCGCACATATTCCTGAACGAAGCCGTTGCCGCTGAAGAGTAACTTAGACTATGTATCAAGGTGGTTGATGGAGCAATAGAAAACCAGTACTTAGAGCTGTCGTACGATATCCCCTCTCACTAACAAATTCTGGCGCGCCACGAAATTCCAGGGGTGGTGCCTCCCTAGGCCCATTTTGCACAGACTGCCCTCGGATTCTGCTGATGCTGCTGCTTACCCCTTCTTCTCACCTTCCAGTTTCCTGTCCCTCCTACTGTAGCACTTGAGCTTCTGCCGTACAGCAATAAGGCCCCTCTCAACCTCCCCATAGTCGCCATTTTCCATAACATTACTCACATAAACCACAGCCTCATCAAAAGAAGCTTCACGGAGCTCTAAGGCTGTAAGCGCCCGCACTGGATGGGCATCCTCTGGAGGAGCGTCCTCCATCACCATCCGCCGCCTCTGGGCCTTCAGCAACTGAACCTCCTTCCTCTGCAGTTCGACCAGATACCGGGCCAAGCTGGTGCCGGTAAGCCCCCTATATGTCACTGCGTTCGGGTCCCTGATGCCACTCTGCGAGGCCTCTTCCAGCACAGTCTGACCGTGGACAGTGGCGGTGGGAATGCCAGGCAACACTACCTTCACTTCAGAAATCTCCTCCTGAATGTAGCTCAGATCTGAGTGGGCTTGCAGGATGTACTATTGACTATTAAAAAAACTACAAGTTAAGCGGAAGAATGATGCAAGACAGGAAGTTTTCGGAGGTAGCTTTCCACCGGTAAGATGGCAGAGGTGAATGTCACCGCGGCACTCCTCGGCTTTCCTAATTTCCAACGCGGCTGCTTCACGTGGTAGTGCCTCCTGAGGACTGCTCTGTCGAGTTCTTGCAACTAGATTGGCGGTTTTCTCCCCGGAGATTTCCATTGCAGTTTTCCACATTTTAATTATACTAGCAACAAACTCCACCTCAGCAAAGGAAACAATCATTGTTAGGAAGTAGTACTTGCAATAGCAGCTGCGGCTGCAGGACCCGAGGGGACCTCTGCTGCGCGCTGAGGAGGAGGCGGTGACCGGAGCGGAGGCAAGTCTCTGAAGATGCTTCCCTGCAACCCACCCTCGTTCCTGGCTGGCCGGGAAGGTCTCTCGCTGCTAACAACCGCAATATCATCGTCATCGTCAATCTCCATTAGGTCCACTGATTCTGCCTTTTTCCGTGCCTCCATCGCTGCTCGGTGGTCATCCAGAGCTTTAAAAATTTGAGGGCATCTGTCCTCGAAGGATAGACTCTCATCGAAAACGTGAACATAGATCGACGTGTGCTTCGGCCGGTGGCAGATGTCCCCCATGACCTCATCATCCCCAATAGGCCTTGGCTCCACCGCTTGGTCGGTATTAAGAATGACCCTAAAGCACTGGGGCGGCTGGTCTATCACACTTTGCCCAAGTAAAAGCATCTTTAAGTCGTAGCCGGTGCACTCGCTACTAACTTCCTTCAAATCATCCAGCCGGCCTCCCCGCGACCTCGACGTACCATCGCCCCGCCGCACTTGCATAGCGATATCATCATAAACCATGTGGGCCTTAGCATTGCCCGAAGACGGGGGCAGCAAGCTCAGCAGTTCGCTGGTCTCCGTGGTAGAGGTACAGCAGCCCTTGTCACAGACGGGGGGGTCGAGGACGAGCTCGTTCTTGTCGCCATCTCGCCGTACCTGATCTTCCAGATGCTCCGGGGTTACTCCTGAAAAGCCACTGGCAGCCCCGAGCGGTTTTATAGATCCTCCGGCACTGTGATGATGAAGTGTGTACACATACTGTATCTTGCATTTTGCGTTGTGTGTGTCGTATCCTTCTTCAGCGCTGCAATGACTACTTTATATTAATGTTTTTACTTGTCACAAAAACCTCTCAAACGGACCCTGTTGAGTTGTATAACCCGCAGGCACAGTGCTTAGCACAAGCTCATTTATAATCGCCATAAAGACATTATCAATTTTGTGCCACGAGCGATACAATATTTTTCGAGCTGGCATCAAATTTCCGCAAGGATATGCAGTAGATTTCCGAAACACATGACTCCTGCAAAGATTCGTTCGAGCTCACCTTGGCAAGACTCCCATCATTCGACACATACTTCTTCTCCAAATACTTTCCCACCTCCTCATCCAACACCACCACCCACTTATTTTCACAATGCCCTCTACCTCGAGGATCGAACCTCAGCAGGCCATGCTGGCAATACATCAAACTGTAATATATCTCCCTTACGGAATCTATTCGGGCCTTCTTTGGCCCGTCTTCCTTTTCCTTCTTCGCCTCGTCACCGAATTGCGACAGATACTCCCGCCAAGACGTAAACCATCTTTTAGGTAGCAAATAGGACCAGCTGCTCCCCTCCAGATCGGACGGCAGGTCCTCCAGCGCCACCTTCCCCCCGCTCTCCAGCAACCCTTTACATTTCTCCTTTTCCTCCAAAGCGACCAGCTCCGCCTCCAGCCTCTCCTTCGTGCATTCTGGACACAGAGGCTCTGATGGCTGCACCCACCGGTCGATCTGCAACTTCGGCAGCGCGCCGGGCAATTCAACAGCGAGCTGCTCCGAGGCGTCCAGGAGCTTCTCTAAGACCTTGATTTCCCGAGACACATACTGCGATCCTTCCGCGTGGTTGGAGGTCTTCCCATGCGGACATACAAGCCCCTCGCTCAGGTCCGAGACCTCCGGAACCTCCTCCTTCGCGCCCCTGACCAAGTGATTGACCACGAACCTCCAAAAGCGCACGTTATCCCAGACGAGGTTCCCTCTCGGAGCAACTTTAAGTGATATCTTCAACCTGCTGGTAGCCGCCTTCGTCCCTCCTATCGGCACACTCGGCAACTTGGTCTTATTAATGACGGCCAGCGACGGCTTCCTCTGTCCATTCCCCTTGCCACTGCTGCTCTTCGATGGTGTTGCCAACACTACCACACATGTCTCCTCCAATTCACGCAAGCATTGCACTTTCTGATGAAGGTCCGAGCAGCACTCAAAGCAGAGGGCTTCGGATGCTGGAGTCACCGCAGCCTCGAACTCAGGCTGTAGTAGGGCAGCTGGTATCACCTTCACTGCGCCACGAAATGTCGCCAGAGGATCCACTTTGCCGTGCGAACATCCCACACCCGAACAGAGCGAGTTGCCGTTGGTTGCCTTCACAGGCGATTCGCCAACGGCCACACAGCCGGACTGCTTCTCCGACCGCGCGCCACCAAATTGTTCTTTTAATTTTTCTGCCACATCATCGCCGGCGCACCAGCTTGATACGAACTGGGATGGAATAAAGTAAAGCGAGTCAAGAGAGGCGCCGGCCTCGCTGGACTGGCCGAGCGCAGTCAAGGTTGACATCACGGAGGTAAGTTGACTCTTCCGATTAGCCACTGCCGTCTCAACGGCTTTCGATGCCTGCTCCATGAGTTGGATTTCAGAGGTGACCTGGAGAGGTTGAAGCATGCATCTCATATTTTAAAAGATATGCTACCTTCTGGTTGATCTCATCGACCTCTTCCCTCAGCCACTTCGGTATCTCTCTTCCCTCTTGTTTAATCGCATCATCATCCATCCCCACTACATCCTCCCGTGCGTACACCAACATATATGCCGTCTTCGAAGCCCCTCTGGGAGCCTCCGGAGATGCCTCATCGATCATCCTCTCCAAACTAGCTGGCGATGACCCTCCCTTCACCGACTGCCCACTTGCCGTCGTGCAAGCGTCCTCATCTTCCCCCGGACTTTTCGTTCCCGATTTTTTCCTACTCCCTTTGCTGAGTCTTCGTCTTTTCTTAGGCGCCGATTCCTTCACCGCCCATTCGTGCGGCTCCACCCTCTCATCGTTGAACGCCATCCACCCTCCTGCAGCCTCCCCAGTCAGCAGCGTCGCCGTGTAATGGCCAGAGTTTGCCGAGGCGCCGTGGTGCTCCAAGACCCCCGTGCACCTGTATCTTGCGCGCCCCGAAATTGCCTCGCCCTCGTCCGTAATGAAGGGTGTTAAGTCCAAATCCTCCAGCGGGAAGTCGACCTCCGCCGCCAACCGTCTTCGTTCGCCATTCTCAAACATGTACCGCTGGATGATAATACAAAGATGCTCCGGGCACTTTTCTATTTTCTGCACTCTCACAGCCTCCCCTCGCCCACTGCAATTCAAGCACTGATAGTCGCTGAAGTTTTCCTGCTCGAACGTCCTCGCCAGGGACTCCTCAAGTCGCAGAGGTTCCGCAGAGTCCAAACAAATCCGGAGTTCGGCGAGGCGCTCCGATCGATGCACGCTGTTGCCACACGTGTTGCACTGCGTACTGTAGCGAATGCTACCGCAAAAGATATCTTGGATGAAGTTGGGGGAGCCCGAGGGGATCTGCAATACTCATCTCTGGAGACGTACGACTGCCCAAATTACCGCACTCTCAATCGTACTGAACAGCATGGTTGCCAGCTCGCTGGTATCCTCCTGCACTCCCGAGTCAAGCTGCAAAGATTCTCTCCAACGTCGCCAAGGTCTTCTTCAATCGCTCCTTACCTTACACGCCTTTATGAACGCCTCCACAGATCCCTTGCACGTAGCTGACACTCCCTCCTCCATTTCAGCAAATAGTACCTAAGACGGAGGCTCTAAAGAGAAGTCCACAGCCACCACGGAACTGTCAAGGGAATATCGAATGAAGGAAAAGGGAGATAACGAAGAATAAAGAAATTCAATTGTTAGACGATTACCGTAGGAAGGGAACAAGCCTATTTGAAGCCCCAGTGTGTCGGGCACCTTCCTGAGGTCTCGTAAATACTGTGCACGATGTGATCATGTGGAATTTTGCGACGATTGGTTTATCCATGAAAACATCGACGACTATCGGACGAACCAATGCAAGTGTCGCTTTCCAGTGGAAGGCTGGAACAGCTCAAGACAGCGCGATGGTTGAACTGAAGCCGATCGGATGAGCGAGATCTTTGAGAAGCTCCCATGAATGATGATATATTATCCCCCCACAGCAAACATTTAATAGTATTACTCCACTACCTACTGTAGTCTACCCCTTCCTCCCCCCCTTTGTTGCTTCACATACCGTCTCGTATACTATCCGTTTACTAGACTAGCCCCATGTTCCCCGAACAAGTTAATTCCACCGATTAAAGGCTGCTGCTGCTGCCCTTCTCGAACAATACCAATCCCGAGCACCAGAGTCATGTTGGCTCTGTTATCTGCCTCACCTCACAGTAGCCCTATTCCTATATACACCTCATCACAGCCCATTCTAAACCGCCCCTGCCTCAGCATCCCCCCTTCTACTACCTGCATCGTCCTTAACCACGTTCCCTTCCCCTCCTCTATCGGTGGTATACTGTAAATGCCATACCGAAATGGTTTGATGGCATAGAGAGCTTGAAGCAGGGCATTCGCGTAGCAAGTGGCGCCGAGGTTACGCAGCCCCGCGTATTGTCCTGAAGGCATTCATGTCAGTTACACATCGAGTTCGTTTTTTGTCACAATTTTTACGAACTTCCCCTCAGAACCGACCCGGGCACCATCAACAGTACCTTCCCTGAGCTGCTCAATATTCCTGTCCAATCCCAACTCGACCTTCAGGAATCGGGGCGACCACAAGCCCTCCTTTCGATTTGTTGCCGACTGAAAATGAACAATATTAGAGGAATTATCAACAACATTTCAACCGCTGGCCGGTTCGGTGAAGCTGGTGGAGAGCTTCACCATTTGAAACTCGTTAATGCATTTCGTCTACTATCATCCAATGCTCATCGCGGTTGAGCTCTACCACCAACAATTTCAACGCTCTTAATACTGCAAACTAGCACAGAGCTCATACCGCTCCCTCACCAAGCACCTCAGAATTTATGGTACACCCATTCCACAGCCCCATCTTTAAATGAATAAGCACAGGCGCAGTGAACCGCCCCCCTTACTACCATAAAATCGAGAGGATCGTCCTTATGCCGTTGACTTGACTTCGGCGTCGTCCACTTCAACTTCGATAGGCTAAAACATGCCCACCTCACAGGCTCAGAGGAAACCCCGAAGCTGCCCGTTTCACCTCGGAAGGTTATAATACGGCAGGAGCGTGTCTGGCTTGTCTGCAACTGGTGCCTCCTCCTCCTCCGGGAAGCAGTTGAATTTCACACCAGCTGCATTCGAAGATGCCATCTCGATAATCGAAGCTCCCGAAGCTGAATCTTTTGACACTATCTTTGATAGAGATATTGTGCGTAAAAATCCGACGATTCCTCCGCCGCTTTCCAAGCTCATAGTAATAGTGACTTCTACACAACAGAATAGGATACAGTCAAACGTATACTAACCACGCAACTTATACAACTGTTATCATTCCACATTCGCACACAACTGTCATACTAGAGCTCCCCTGCCTCCTCCTTTCGCCTCATCATCAGGTGCTGCTCTGCACATCTCCTCCCGCTCGCCATGAAATTGATTTATACCACATTTCCTTCGCATTTCCTTCAAGAGAATGACTCGTGGAATATACTTCCAACCAGACCGCCTTCAGCCCTCAGATTCCTCCTTCGCCGTCGATCCGCAGCAGCAGTCGATGCCGTGGTTTTCTCACTTCTCTTAATCTTACTCGCCGGCTCACTAGTAACCGTCGGTGATGGGGTTGATGACGGCATACCCGTCGCTGTCTGCTCGCTCTTAGACACCCACAGCTTTGCCAGCTTAGGATGCCGGCAAAGATACCCGAATCGAGCGTCATCAGCCAGCTCTCTCTCCTCCGGGGCGGACTCACCGTCCTTACAGTACTGAAGAACCAGTTTGACTCGGACATTCTTGGGCACAAACCCTCGAGTCAACACCTGCAGTCTCATATCGTAGCCACTTGTATTGGGGCAGATACCCTCAAGAGTGCCAAGACGGATCCCTCGACTGGCCGATCCTCCCCACTCCTTCGAGCGGACCTCCAAGTCAACCGCGTCAAAGACGGGAAAAGGCATACCGTCCTCGGCGAATTCGGGGGTGGAGGGCATTTCTACCACCCCACTCCTAACAGCACCGAGACCAGTGGTAGAGCCAGCTCCAACCAGGTAGTTAGCGTTGAGCTTGTCGGTGGCCATGTCGGTCCCTCCGCCTTTACCGCGGCCTTTGCTGCTTGCGCACACCGGGCAAGGCTGGGCATCACCTGGAAGCCAGGTCTCCATACGAAGCTTCGGCACCAGAGTCGGCAGCCTCGAACACAAACGCTCCGATTGCTCGATAGCCCTCTCGATGAGCCGCCGTGACCGAAGTACTCTAGTCGTTGATGTTGGCTTGTTTGTAGCAAGGTTACCATGTTCACAGACACAGCTGCCACAGAGGTCCACTTCGCCCAGAGAGCTCGGAGCAGTCGATACCGTATCCGATCCCTCCGAGTCACCATTGCTCGGCGACGGACTCGGTGCCCAGTAAGATGAACGCGACGACAAGGGAACAGCGGTCGGGCGAGGCTCCCTTAGTTTGGCTCGCACCAAAGTCTGCCAAATAGCATCATTAGGAACACCCATGGCAGCAGCGGCAGGACGAGGCGAGGTGTTCGGCGTTGAAGGTGGCGTCGGCTGATGCTGTTGCTGCTTCCTCTGACGGCCGCCACCAGAAGCCTTCCGGCCTCCCTGGCCGACAGTGGCCACCGTGGCGAGCTTGATTCGAGGCAGAGACTTGTACCATACCCATACACTACTGGCGGTCGGCGTACTTGAAGGGTCCGGCTGCAGTCGCTGGCATGTCTCATTGAACTCCCTCAAATCCGCAGTAAGATCGTGAAGATCTCTACAACACTCTACACATAAACCATCCTTGCTCGCCAACGGCACCATAGCAGATCGCAGTGACTCTGACACTTCCTCTTTAGCCAACACTCGACAACGATTGGCAAATACACTCAGAGGGTCAACACGATCATGTTTGCACTTCATCTCCACCTTCAATGACTCCAGCACGTCACGGCTGCCCTCCTCCTGCTCGGTGCTATGCATGCCTGCCTCAGCCAGAAGAGCCCTCACCACATCGGTGCCCTTAGACCACTCCTTCAAAGCCAATGCCGGAACAAACACCAAATCGCCGATGCTCTTCACATTTTCATACGAGTGAGAGAGCCTAGAGATAAGCCCTCTCACTTCCCCCCGCCTCGCCTCTTGAGCCACACTAGCTGCCTCACACAGCTGTTTGTGCACAAACGTCTCCGGCAGCCTCAATGCATCGTTCTTGCGCTTGATCTCCGCGCCCAGCCACGGCGGCAAATCAGGACACTCCTCCACCTTGTAGCCTTGCTTCACATACAGCACCATGTAAGCAGTGTGTGACCTTGCCCGCTCCGGTGCCGTCCGGTAACGCTTCGTGCCCCTCTCAGTTGGAGAGTCAACCTCGTTCGCGGCAACCACATCAGTAGGCGTAGTCCAGTCAACCTCCCGCACATCACCATCATCAAGCCTCCACCAGACACCAGTATTATGGTCTCTCAGTGTAGCCGTATAGTGCCCAGCATGTGCCACCGTACTGTGGTGCTCTAAAGCACCGACACAATCGTAAACACCAGCGTTAAACGGTCTCAAGTCCAACCCAATCAATGGGAAAGAGAGCTCCGTGAGAATCTTACGCCGAACGCCATCGACAAAGACATGGCGGTGCATAGTTATCCATAGGAACGGCGGCGCCGACTTGATCGACTGTCGCCGTGTCGCTTCACAGTACTTGCCACACGCGCAGCAATAGTAATGTCTGTCGTACGAGAACAACTCGGGGGCAAAGACGTCAGAGACCAAATCCTCGAGATGAATGTCACCACCAGAGCCAGGGGAATACGGCAGAGGGAGCCTCATTTCAGCAAAGACTTCAGTCTGCTTCGACACCGACCCACAGCTGTGGCAGGTGGTCTCATACATGACCACACCACCAAAGGTCTCTTGAACAAAGTCAGGAACGCCTTTAGGAATCTGAACAGCCGCGACGTGGCGATCTATAACACCACAGCGATGAGCCTACCAGTCGCTGCAGCCAACTCAGCAACAGCATCGATAGCTCGCTTGGATCCTCATGTGTGGCTGTGTGAATCTTGCACGCTTCAACAAAGGCTGTCACCGAAGATTCGCAGGTCGCACTTATACCACACTGCATTTCACCAAACAGAACCTACAAAGGCGACAACTACCGAAATACCAAATTAACTACCAAAACCACAACTCAAGCTGCACAAGAAAGGCTCACCTGCAAAGCCCGCAAACTGGCCGCTTGCTGGCTGAAGCCCGAACTGCGACCGTTAGGCTCGGCGGTGGACAAACTGATTACTGCTGTACGAAATGGTTTGGTGAAGAAGAGAGCTTGTATAAGGGAGTTCACATAACATGTAGCTCCGAGATTGCGGATGCCGGCATAAGGCCCTACAAAGGACAGAGTCACCAAATAGGAGAGCAAAGACGGCAGCCCTACCGGCCCTCAAAGGCTCAAAGCCTTTATCCAGACCAAGCTCTTTCATCACAAAGTTCTTCTTTCGCCAAACACCATCACGGAGGTTCAAAGATCCCTGAGAACACAGAGCGTATCTTGTGCACACCCATCAACCGTCACTGCGCCACAAAATTCAGCAAGTCCGTAGTCGATCTTCTGGTCAGAAGCCGCGCACACTTACAATAACATCAGCAGCGTCGCCCTTAACTGGACGAACTGAACGCTTGTCGGACCATCGAAGAGCTCGCACGTTCGCTGGCAGGTTATAGTAGGGCATCAGGGACACCGCGCTGGATGGGGTGTCCGGGGTGGGGGCTCTCACCAAGAATTGGACGGACATCGATCCGAATGTGAAAAATGAAACTAATACTGTATTAGTGATACATTATTCCATTGAAGACCGACGCTTTATTCGATGACGGCGAGATTGCACGCAAAGCGCACACAGAGCTCTAAGATAGCATCGGTAAGGCCCCTATGGGCCACGAGGGAAGATTATATTTCAAGAACATGTGATGCGAAATAAGTAATAGTAAAAGGAGATAGCCAGCAAGGTGGAAGGTGGTTGGGAAGTAACAGAACAAAATAAGCTAGAGACGATGCACACAAGCCGCCCGGCAAGACTCTAAAGGGCGACTAATGAACCGTCAAAGAGAACAGTAATGATAGTAATACATAAGAAGCAGATGTTATAGTTGAAGATTGACAAATCTAACCATCAGAAAGCAAAGGGTGACACTCCTGACTAGCCAGGAAGAGGAAAACAAGTGATTCAAGAAAAGTAGGGACCAATCAAAGGTAATCAATCCAACCGAGCATCGTTCAGTAGCACAGACCATTCACAATGCTAGTAGCTGACACAGCCACTATCGAAGTACTCAAGGCTCAACAATTCCTTCGACCAACGCGCAACCAATAAGGCCATCAAAAGGCTGAACGTTTGCGTTTGCAAAAAGCGCGCGCCCATGCTGAGCGCAGTTTCGTTAAGATTAGCGGGCGCCCTGTCTCGTTCCACTGGTGACTTTTGATGAACACAATAATTCTGTAATGGAGATGAATTAGGAGATCAACCCCCAGCATGCTGCGGGCACGAGTGGGTGTCAGGGGACAGCTCCTGTGGGCCGATCCTGACAGACATGGATGGTCGAGCGACGACCAGAAGAAAGCGTGCCTGAGCCACGGGTGCTGGAATGCCTCCTCGGCCGACAGCCTATCCTGTGACCGCAACTGCAGCAAGCGGCAGATCAAATCTCGTGCACCTCGAAAGACTGTTGAAGTGTAGGGTGATAGGAGCCCACTTACCGACGGTTAAAAGAGGCCGAAAGTCCTCCGCGATGACATCGAGGTTGATGTCTCGTTCCAAGATTTGCCGGTACCTTCCAAAAAGATGCATGCTTCCATGCCCCCCACGCTACAGCTTATGCAGCTGTCTGTTGTAAAAGGGCAGTGAACCAGTTAGGACAACATATGCTACCACCCCGACCGACCACAGATCTATCTCGCGACCGTACCTGCCACCACGGACATCTGCTGCCAGGCACAACCACCAACAGTCGTACTCTTCCTGTCTGATTATTTCCGGTGCCAAGTAAAAATCCGAACCACAAACGCTTCGACTGTGAGGAAGCCTTCGAGGGAAATCAGCTGCTCGCTTAGCCAGGCCGAAGTCCGCAATCTAACCCCGTCCCTCCCAATCCCCTCTCCACACCGCCGTACCCTTATGTCAGTATTGCTGCCTCGACTTACCAACAATACGTTCTCGGGTTTCAAATCTCGATGCATCAACCCTTTACTGTGGATGAACGCTACTCCTCCTAAATAGGCATTTCCCGATCATCAGTTGCATCGCTCCGCTCACCGAGTAAATTCCGCAGAACTATTTTGCCCTCCCCCACGGAGTAGTTACCAACCTGCCGCAATTCCGTTGAATAGGCTTTGTCCGACCTACCCGATCACCTGTCTGATCCTCTCGTACAGATCTCCACCGCTACACAAGTCAAACACCAGTCTCACGGTGTTTCTGACACCTCTAGCCATGTCACCACCAACCCCCAGACACTTACGTAAGCCCAAACGATTTATCGTCAACATCTCGGAGAGTAATGACATGCGGATGGCCCCGCACCAGGCGCAAGATGCGTATCTCCTCTCGTATTCGCTCAACAGCCTCCCCTCCCTCGGCGCTGGCTTCCACAGTCTAAACTGGAGTTGCTGTAACTAATTCCCAAACGAGTGTGAGTATTACATATCATCATCAACGCATATAGTATAGCTAATACAACTAGCTTATAGGATTAATAAATCACTAATAATTAATATACACACAGAGCCACGTGGAAATCACTTTTCGCACGGACATCAAAATTCTGAGACGTGTGGCATTTTTACGCACCACCCTATACATACATACAACAATAGATACAAGTCGATCCGGGCCCGCCCGTATTACCTTCAATGCGAATAGCTGCCGATCTGAGTACTCTGCCTCCGACTTCAGGCAGCACGCCACAACCATACCAAACTTGCCCTTCCCCAGCGTGCCGCGCTGCCCATCCAAGACGTACTTGGAATCGAAATCTGATAAATCCGATACCGCTCTTCGCCCAAATACCGTGCCTATAGAGGAGTCGGCGTCTATCAGCTCCCTGGTGAGATCTGCCACTGCATGAGTGATGTGCTGCGGGCAGGTGAGGAGGCCAGCATGCCCCTTATGAACAGTAGAGAACACTTTCCCCATCCCTGCCACCAACCCTCTTTTGCCTTAGAACTCAACAACCAAGCCAACAAGCATACAACTGCTATCGCATGCGCTTGAGCTTGCTGAGAAGGTCTAGCAATGGCCGAACTTGTGGCTTCTTCAACATACCCTCCTCCAACACCATACTCACCACCCTGATCAGCCCATCCCTCCATTTAAGACCCCCAGCTCCCCACCGCTGTGTGCCAGCCAAAGCTTGCAGGTCCTCCGGCTGCCGGAAAAACCTCTGCCAATCACATTGGAATTCCTCACAATCCGCAAGCATCGACAGGCTCTCCGTCCCTACCGCCTGGTGCACAACAGAACGAACTGCGGCCCTGAGTTGGAATGCTCAGACCCTACCCGGAGCCCCATAGGGCACTCTTGATTGGCAAGATGACGGGCTAGCTTTGATACCAAACCAGCCTCCTCCATTAATTCCAACATCTCCCTCGTATTAAGTTTTTCACAGTGTTGCATCATGCAGTGGATATAATGTAGCACCACCGACTCCTACCACCATTCCCCTGCCATCAACCCTCCTCTGAGTCGCCCTACTACCTGCCTCCGAACCTGCTGCACATCGATACCCTTCCTGACAATCTCCTCCAATACAGTCTGAGTCAATCCCATAGACGAACCGTCTCACAAATGCTTCTCACAGAGCAATGTCGGATAAGTAGGGGCATGTCCGACAGCTGCAGGGCCTCCACGTGCACCAGACTCCTCCATACCAACACCCCAGAACTCTCCTCAAACGTGTTCTGAGATCACGCCCTCCCCGCCTCCCACTGCTGCTGCCCTGGACGCCCTACAATCTTGTTAATCAGTGACTGCGCTAGAGCGTGGGGATCAACGATTCGATGACCGTCAAGTCCACCATTTGCCTTGGCGCACTCCACCACTGCATCGTCGATGGTATCCCAGTTCGCATATTGCCACACCTATCGTACTGCAATAAACACATGGCGAGCAGACGCCAGATTTCCTGTGGAGCACTTTTAGTGATTATTCAAGAAATTCTAGCGGAATCCAACCAGGCATTCCACCCGTAAGTGCACCGCAGCCTCATACCGCTCCTCCCATTTATTACCTTGAATTCATGTAGCATCCTTAAACACACGTTAACCTTAGCCTCCTCCAACAGCAACCTGTCCAAGCCATCCCTCCCTACCCCTCCCCCACTTCCCCACCTTATAGCATCTTCCTTCTTATCTTGATCCCATAGTGTTCCACTATCACCAAGCCTTCCAAGCACCTACACACCCTTCAAGCCACCCCTCCCTCCCCCCCCTGGAACCTTATCAGTGTCCAAGTCCAACACCTCCTCCCTCTTCGCCCCTTTGCCAACCTTCGGAGTGTATGCCTGTCCCTCAATGCTCACTTATCCCCTCACATCTGAGGCTCACCTCTAACATTGCCAACCTCGCCAATTGCTCCAACGTATCGGCAAGGTCGATCCAACCCCTCGACAATATCGGATACCTGCCAACCCCTCCGCCGACCCTCCACCACAGCCCACGGTCTAATCTCCCTGATGCACTCCCGAGCAATCGCCGTCCTCTCCTGCCTTGCCTCTTCCCTCAGTTCCTGAGCCTTCATACCAGCATCTGCCTACATATACCCACACATTATCACCCTTCTCATAAGCACCTATTCCCTTCGTATACTTCGTGCCACTCGAACCGCCGTCTTTCTTGTGCATTACACCAAACCACTACTATAATCCACAACAGCACCAACACAGAGCCACCCTAACCCGAGACGCTGGAAGACTCTCCAAAGACGCTCCCCTATACAAGTCCACGGAGCATAATACGATACCTATCACAATAGACACTCCTAAGTATACAAGTGGCAGTCTACATATGCACCAGAGGCTACACTACAGTATCAGATGAAGTCATCACTATTGCCTTCCCTACTCACATATGATCAACCACACGTACTGGGTTAGTTCAAGTTAGTCACTTTCACTGGTGAGAAACGGACTTGCAGGAAGTTCCAGAGAACTGACTTTGCTGCGCTACAGGATGAAAAAGCCAAAGTCCTATGACCCAACACTGGCGTTAGAGCTCCTATTTCCACATTACCAACACATACCAGAAAACTGTCAAACTTAATACCAATTAGATATCCCCTTTATTAACTTCATAAAACGCAATAGGATTTAAAGGATACTACTGAGATAGGTGTTTTTATGGTGTATGTGGTGGTACGTCCATCAATTTATTATGAAGTCGAAACGTCACTGTAAGCAGTCCCACTCACAGTGATAACAACATTCACAGTCCAACAACAGCCAACATATCATTCAAAGGGTAGGGTATCAGCAGTTATAGGTGGGAAGCAGATGAAGCATCAGCAATAATATTACTATTACTACGACATAATCTAATAACAGATTAAAGGCCTCCTCTTATTCTCCTACAACTACCGGTAGTATTGCTTTTTAAAGTAGTAACAGGCACTACAGCGTGTATAGCCAAGCCGACGATACAGCAACAACAACAACGAGAACTACTTAATCAACCTCTTCCATCTTAGAGGCCTCATCAGCAGCCTGAGCATCGACTTCCTCAAGAGGAGGTAGATCCTCATCATCAGACTCAGCATCCTCCTCATCATCATCGATGGAAAGACCAAGCTTAATCATACGATGGATACGGTTGGCGAACTGAGTGGGGTCGTCGAGACTGAAGCCAGAGGTAAGAAGGGAAGTATCGAAGAGTAACCAGATAAGGTCCTTAACGGTCTTATCAGACTTGTCAGCGGCGGCCTTCTTCTTAAGCTCAGTCATGATAGGGTTCTTGGGGTTGATCTCCATAGTCTTCTTAGACACCATGTAGCTGGTCATAGAGCTATCCCGAAGAGCCTGGGCCTTCATGATACGCTCCATATTAGCGGTCCAACCGTACTCGGAGGTGGTCAACACGCAAGGAGACTCGGACACGCGTTGGGAGACAACAACCTTCTCAACCTTATCACCAAGGACCTCTTTGACGAGTTTGCAGAGAGGCTCGAAGTCAGCCTTCTCCTCCTCAAAGGCCTTCTTCTCCTCGTCGGACTCGTTGAGATCGAGATCACCCTCCTTAGTGATGGACTTCAGCTTGTGGCCGTTGAACTCACGAAGCTGCTGGACGGCGTACTCATCAATGGGATCGACCAAGTAAAGGACCTCGTAGCCCTTCTTGCGGAGAGTCTCAATGAAGGGACTGGAAGAAACGGCGGCGATGCTCTCACCGGTGATGTAGTAGATATCCTTCTGACCCTCCTTCATGCGGTCAATGTACTCCTGGAAGGAGACCATGTCCTCACCGGACTTGGAAGACTTCCACCTCAACAGCTCGGCGATCTTATCACGGTTGGTGCTGTCCTCGTGGATACCCAACTTGAGGTTCTTGGAGAACTGCTCGTAGAAGATCTTGTAATCATCAGGCTTCTCGTTGGCCATCTCCTCGAACAACTGCAAGCACTTCTTGACCAAGTTCTTCCTGATGACGCGGAGGATCTTGTTCTGCTGCAAAGTCTCACGAGAGATGTTCAAAGGAAGATCCTCGGAATCGACAACACCCTTGATGAAGGACAACCACTCGGGCATGAGCTCCTCGCAGTCATCAGTGATGAAAACACGACGGACGTACAGCTTGATGTTGTTGCGCTTCTTGGTGTTCTCGAACAAGTCGAAAGGAGCACGACGAGGAACGAAGAGAAGAGCCTTGAACTCGAGCTGGCCCTCAACGGCGAAGTGCTTGACAGCAAGATGATCCTCCCAATCGTTAGTCAAGGACTTGTAGAAGGCAGCGTACTCGTCGTTGGTGACATCCTCGGGCTTGCGCATCCAGATAGGCTTGGTCTTGTTCAACTGCTCCCAGTCGTGGGTGACCTCCTTAACCTTCTTGGTCTTCTTCTTCTTGTCACCTTCCTCCTCGCCTTCCTTCTTATCCTCGTCCTCCTCAACCTCCTCAACCTTAGGCTCATCAGACTCTTCCTCCTTCTTGTCCTCGTCCTTCTTCTCCTTGTCTTCCTCCTCATCCTCAGAGTCGGTCACCTCCTTCTCAGTGGATTTCTCGACGTAAAGCTCGATGGGGAAGCCGATGAACTGAGAGTGCTTCTTGACAAGGTCCTTCAGGCGGCGCTCCTCGAGGAACTCGGTCTGGTCCTCCTTGAGATAAAGGATAACCTTGGTACCGCGCTTGATGTGGCCATCGGCGAACTCAGTATCCTTGGCGACAGTGAAGGAACCGCCGGCCGAGGACTCCCAGATGTACTGGTCGTCATCGTTAGACTTGGAAACAACACGAACTCTATCGGCGACGAGGTAGGCGGAGTAGAAACCGACACCGAACTGACCGATCATAGAGATATCACCACCGGCTTGGATGGCCTCCATGAAGGCCTTGGTGCCGGACTTGGCAATTGTACCCAAGTTGTTGATCATCTCGTTCTTGGTGAGACCGATACCGGTATCCTCAACGGTTAGAGTGCCGTTGGCCTTATCGGGGATGATCTTAATTTTGAACTCGGGCTCCTAAAAGCAACGCACATGGCAGGACTACAACTAAACGGTGCCGCTTTCCTACGTTCTCGATCTTCTCGGGATCGGTGATCGACTCGAATCGGATCTTATCCAAGGCATCGGAGGCATTGGAGATAAGCTCACGAAGGAAGACTTCCTTGTTGCCTGAAGAGAACAACAGTAACAACTGATATAAGAGGAAGTTCAAGTAGCCCCTCGGGGGGCTTCGATAAGATGGGGATGAGCAAGAGCCAATCGATTAACAATACTTACTGTAGAAGGTGTTGATGATGAGACTCATCAACTGCTGAATATCAGCATTGAAGGCAAAAGTTTCTGTCGACATCTGCCAGGCTATGGGCAATACTAGGGACTGAAATTACTGAAATTAAAATGGATAGTGAAGAAACTTCCCGCGAGCCGATTCGCTGTAGCCTTGTGCAAGTTGTCTAGGGCGAGCGAGATTTACAACAAGCACACGACCACTAGAGATCAAGATACTTTTGCCATAAAGATATCGATTAGGTCCCTTAGCTGACCGTTTCCGGATACCCATATCCTTCAGAGTGCGATGATTCGTCGCACTATGAAGATTTCTGCATCGTTACCCTTCAGTTAGGGGTTGATCTTATCAATTTACTCGCCCCCTGATGAACTAACGTCCCGTCTCCTTCCATGAGTTATGCAACTTTATCCTGTTCGACGACACTCCAACGGTTTCAGATGAGTTTCATATCTTCCCATGTCTGAGCCTATCCCCGCCGGCTCATTGCCCAATCTATCGGACCTTTGGGGCTCACCACCGGTCCATGAGGAGGAGATTAAGCACGAGGGAATTGAAGAAGGGAAAGAGAAACCTCTCGTTGAGCTCGGGTCATTGAATTCCCTCGTTGCCGATTGGAATAACGATAATGAACCTATGTTCCACTTCGGCAAAATGAAAGATACCAAAGAGGTTAAGTTACCCAGTCCACGATAAGAGCAGGAGGCCCAGCCGACTGTCTTTCGAAGTAGCTCTCTTGCATGCAAGTACGATAAGACCTCCTTGAGTGGCCCTAGTAGGAAGGGCCTCAACTAGCCAACTTGAGGAAAGGTTATGGGAGACAATAGATGTGTCAATGTTCAACACAGGCGTGAGGCGCCCCTGCTATCGACTCTTCTCCATTGAACGCGTAGCCTTCAGAGTACGATGCGTCCCCGGCGTAACATTATCGGTCGTTACCGACGTAACATTATCGGTCGTTACCGACGTAACATTATCAGTCGCCTACTGTAATCTTCTTCACTTACTCTTTCCGATGTTACTTACCCAAAGCGACTTGCAAAGATCTTCTGCGGGCGGTATGATACAGCGGTAGACTTCACAATTTTGTAAACAGAAGGGCGCGAGTTCGGTTCTTAGGGTATATGTAGCTAACCATTCTTGCTCTTCACGTGTTATCCAAATATCTCGGATGCCTCCCCTACTTCGATTACGACCTCTACTAAGTTATTACAGTGACCTTAAGTGTCGTGACAACGTGACAAAGCAGGGTTAGGATTATTTGGTAAGGTTCAAACAAGCATTGTGATATATAAGAGCTCTGTAGGCGTGTAGCTTCTCGGGCATAACACAACATTCCGCAATCTGCACACTGCTGCGGCAACATGTTTTTGGTGGCAACGAACGATTGGGTGCGTGAAGTGCATACGTTGCCATGCAATTTATGTGAAGCGTGAAAACTCTGTTTCGGGCTGTGGTCAATATTACGCAAGTATCGGCAGCTTTGTGCGTTCAGCACAATGTTTGACCCGGACTGAAAATGGTGCTGGCGTCAGCTGTTCAAGCGGTTGTCGACTTGGGCTTAGTAACTTGGTCGAATAACAACACCCATCGGCAGAAACGATGCCACGACATCAATGGCTGCTATATCGTACTTGTTCGTGCACAGATGTGATCGGGCAGGGTCCGCCGCTTTCGTGAAGTGATTCTATTTTTCCACTTTGAAGGATGTCTTGAAGGGTAACCGGCTCAGTTGACTGAAAGTCTGGTCGTAGTAATATTGCAGTTTGCAACGCGGTCGGACTCCCCAGTAGAGTCCTGCTGGGTTGAACGCAATAGAGAAATTGCTGGAATGCTTACCATGCCCTGCACAGCGCACAATTATTGATAGAACATGGCGCCAAGTACTGTGCGGCTCATCATGAGGACACTTCGTGTTCTCACACTTACCAGCGAAGTGTGCACGACCTCTAATAAGTATGCTCTTCCGTCACGGTAGGTCCGTGGAGTAGCTATACCACTGCAAACTTTCCAGCTACAAACTGTCTGAGAAGCTCTCAAATGCAGATAGATTGAACCCCTGAAATCCTCTTTTGTATGATGCACGCCTCTCGATAGTTCATACAAACAAAGGAAGATTATCACCAAATTTAACGGAGCGCAGCACGTATAAAGCTCCTATTGCACACTGCGGGCCCCACAGTGTGAGATATGGTAATTGAGTGAAGCAACTCGGGAGACAGCGTCACCTGTCACGCCCGAGACACGACCGTTTCGGTGTCACATTTGGGGTGACGCTCCACCCTTGGTGGAAGCATAACGGTTGCTTGGGGAACGTCTTAGTGTAGGCAGTCAGTGTCAATGTTCCAGTACTATTCTCATTAGAGGGTAACGATAGGCGTCTATTTGACGATCAATCGAAATTGGGGATGCTACTTAGTTGTCATGTCTAAACATATAAATGCTATTATGTCGATTGAGGATGGTTCCTCACCAGGGTTTATTGCTTATCTTGGTACATATGAAATATTAAACATATCAAATATAAAGCCACGAAGGTGCACTTATAACAGGCATTATATCACAAAGATGATCATACATGGGCTAATCCTATCGGTTATGCTTGCAGCTCCACTAATGTCTGTTTGGTTACCATATTACAGTGCTCGAGTGCAAGCTGATAGCGTGAGAATTCATGTGGAAAGTTTAGAGATTCTCTACCCTTTGGATTGCTCTATTATTCTTATGGACAGCTTCACCAAGCGATGCGTCAGGGGGACAGCAAGATTGCATGTTTCCTCAAGTGGATCGCAGCGTTCAGCATTCCGCCAACTCAGGCTGCATACTTATACTAGGGAAATGCCGATATATCCTACCCAAATAATGTTGGGTGACTTCGATGTCAATTCCCCTCATGACTCTGAGTTCGTCGTGGTGCCTTTTTATATTTTCTTGGATGATGCATTCACGTACGAAGGGCTCTGCACTTATCGATCCAAGTACCCTCTAACCGTGGAACTCGATCCTCCCACGGTTTGGATATCTGGTATGGAGTATGAGGTGCCTCCACATGAACCACAAACACTATACAATTACACGGCATGCTCTCGTTCATACACCAGGATGTCTTAGACTCTCTCATGAAAGACAGATCCTCCCTTGCCTGGCTTCTGGCATCCTCCCCTCTCTTAAAGAGGATTTCGATGCGATAATGATGGTATACTCATAGCTTCCTTATGATCTTAACAGGAGCAAAAGCCTCCTGTCTCTGAGCTTCATAATCGATGGTACCTTCGGGAGGTACCTTCCAGGCCTTGTTTATTTAACAATTGTTATGTTGAGTTATCGGGAGGGCACTCAAGTCTAGAAGATAGTAGATAATACCGCTTTTATCGGTTTTTTAGGAAACTTTCCTACCGCTATGCTACATCGACAACCAAACTACAAAGCTTCTCACCAGGGTTATTAGGGGCTTTTTTATTCTCGATCAGCATCGCTATGACTATAGCGTAGCTTAGCTACCGTCTATGCCTTTGACTTCCGCGAAATCTATTTCGCCGGATAAGGCCGCCAATTTCGCGAATAGGGATCACAATTTCACGGATGAGGAAATCAATTACAAACCAACACAACACAACTTCACAAAAAACATCAAAAACCTTTCATCAAAAGCTCCTTAACTTCGTGATATGTATTGAGCAAGTTTCGCTCACCACTGAGAACTAAATATCTCTCCGTTGGAGATCAAGTACTTCTTTCGATCTCAGAAGGCCAAAAGTGGCAGTCAGGCAAGCTACTACGTACATATGTCTCAGTTTTTGAAATAGTACAGACGCTCGATACAGTCTCATGACTAAGTCACGTACAGCTTCAATCATTATAGCGAGCTTGAGTGGACCGAGCTAGTGCTAGTGTTTCTTGAACTAGCGACCTACATGAAGACGTTTGACAGTCAAATGAGTCTCATTTGTCAAGCTTTGACTGTATACCAGTTGTTGACGGGGTGAACTGCGACGAAACACGATCGAGACTAACGAAAACAAGAACCAGATTAGGCTCGACTATAAAGGAAGCTTAGCGCAAGAGTAGCTAACATTCAACAGTTGATCGATTGACTCATCTATATTTGCACGGAAGTCTTCAGTCGAAGAGCACGCCGGGCCTTCTTGGCTCTGGGCACTGCCACAGTGGCAGTGCCACTCGTGCCTATCCAACGGCAGCTTTGAGCACTGAAAAACAATAGAAACATGGGATGGGATTTAATGTTTAATTTGTCTAATAAACAACATAGCTAAGAACCGGCATGTCTCATTCCGTTACCGGGGATCTTGCACGCTTACTCTACAACGAACCCCGGGCTCAAGTACTCATTGATATGGTTTCAGTCCTCTCAAGTTGAGGCAGCTAGAGGCTGAGTGGGCTGGAACGTGACAGCAGAAGATCTTGGGCCACATGGTCACGGGGCAGCGTGCTACCTTTTGAGCGATGGCGGAAATAGCTGGGGACCGGCTCAGTACCCATCTCTTCACGGGGGATCTTTACCGCTTATCATATAAAGACGTTGAGGCCTGCAGTTGAGTCTTCGTTGACATGGCTTCAGCCGCACGCTAATCTTCGGCCGCGGCCCACGGGCCGTAGGCCACGGGCCAGCATGCCACTTTCTTAGCGATACTTAGAATAGCCAAGGACCACCTTAGTATGCACTCAGTTCCTAAGGATCTTCTCCTATCGCATATTCT
>JAAPAO010000180.1:0-57229 GCA_013115145.1 Perkinsus chesapeaki
ATTGTCTGCGCAGATACACTATTAGTCACAGTATTAATACAATGTACAGGCGACATAGCAATTTTGCTTGCAACATGGTAGCACTTCTTCTCCTTCTTCTTCATCATCTTTACTACCACTACTACATCGCCAATTCGGATGAAACCAGCTACATTTCAGATGCTCACCACGTGGATTTACTAAATCAATATCTTCACGATAAACCTAGAAAGATTCCAAATCATTTCGATCAATAATCCTTCCCGGTGCGGTCGTACTGGAACTCCACGAATCCTGAATTTGTGTGGTCCTAGGTCATGTTCATCATAAAGATCCCTCGAAGGTCGAATGATTGCCTTCCATAATGCATTGTATTCGGGTAAAATCATAATCAACCAATAACAACACTATTTCAATTCAAATCTTCTTATTTTTCCTGTGGCGTAGCGACATTCTCAGGGCGAGCGAGACATGGGGTCCGCGTCGAAATTATTAATATTACAGTCACAACTGTCACAGTCATAGTATACCATCGTGTCATGTATATATTATTGACATGCCATTAAATAAGAACATCATCATCATCTGCCTATCGCTACTATTCAACAACAGGGCCGCCGTTGTAACGCACTCCCGCGATCCATGTAGCAGTGTGATGATCGTTAGGACTCGTAAACACAAGATTGTTATTATCGACTTGCATCATTATGAATGTAGTGAATGATTATAATATTACGGATCACAAGTGATAAGAAGGCTAATAGCAGTATCAACATGACCTGCTAATTCATCACGAGTTTTAGTCATTTGTATATCATCCAGGAAGGAGGATAGCTTATCAACATCAGTAGTCGGTAGTCTCCGGCACAGGAACTAACAAGTGACATAAACTTGCCTCCATCTTATTCCCAGTACATGTTGAATTGACATAAGTATAGCTCCAAGCGCTCGCCTGTTTGCTGTTACTTCTGAGTCCTCCTGTCTTAAGGCATCTCGACACTCTCTCAACGTTTGTAATGTTGATGCTTCCTTCTACACCACACTTCACGGTGCCACTTTTTACCTATTCTACAACTTACCAGACAACTCAGGTGCCAAAATGCCTCTCCTTGAGCGTCAAGTTCCGCAATCCGCGCTTTAACCTTAGATTCCAGATCTTCAATACCTGCTAGCTTCCTCTTCTTCTTACCGAGTAGTGTACTAAGTATCAATCACCACAAAGTTGCCAATCTACCCCACTATCTCACTCTTCTTCAATCCCAAAATATTCAGCATCTTCGTGTCCTCCTACGCTATTGCGTGTTGGACGTCGCCTACTGGTTGCTGCTATTTTTGGGGATATCGACATAGGAACTGATATCAAAAGCAGCATTGCTGCTGCTGCTGCAGTGTCATGATCTCCTACCAGCGGCCGAGCTATCGGACAATCTTCGATTAACAGGCGGTGTTCGTCCAACACTATTGCTGCTCCTACGAACCCTCTTCCTCCCCTTTGGATACTTCACACTAGTAGTAATAACCCTTGTGGGATAAGATGGTCGAGTAGTAAGGTAACTGCTGGATTCACCTCAGTTTAAAAGAGAACGTATCCTTCTCCTACCCATTGCTTGATATTGTTGTCGTTGCTGAGGACATTCTACTACCCCTGTTCAGTGTAGTAGGGGTACCCTCCGGTGACACTAACAAAGAGTAACTCATTCATCATCTTAAGTTCAACAACAACAACAACTCACCACCTCTTAGACGTTTAACATTATCAACTGGAGATATTGTTATTTGATCCAGCGGTAAAGGTACGGTTATTATTGAATGACTCGCTTCCTTAGTTCTTCTGTCATTTTGGTAGTGACATGCATCGATACGAGAGAAGACTGCCTTAAAAGGGACAGTCGTCACAACAATGAAGGCAGCAGCAACAACACCACCACCTCAACGAGCCAATCAATTAGTAACTTTCTGGATCCTCTTACTTCTTGCCTGCTACCGTACTCGATCCTAATAAAGATCACTACAAGTAGCAGATCTACCTCAGTAGTATGCGGCGGTAGTATCGATGATGCCCTCCGCTTAACTACCTCAAGTTGTCTAAATCTATGCAATCCAATTTAACCTGTTCCTTGCTGGCAGCGTCATTTAGGAAAAGCTCTTTCTTCCTTATCGAGTCTAAGAGCCCTTCATCCACCTACCGAGGAACAGCTACTACAAAATAACTCCGAAAACGAGAGACCAACAACTCTTTACGGAGAAATGAACAACTGAATGAGACCTCAATCGAATGTGACTGAGGGGATCGATCTAGCACGAGAATTAGGGTGCAAATTCATACCCTCCCGGACCGACTTCTTCTCTGCCTTTGTTTGATATGTTCTTAATTGTTTCAGCAATGAGTCCATTCAGCATTGGTACAATGGATTTACGTATTGTCATAAGAGTTGATATTATCTAAGTACAATATTACACAACGCCATTCACTCTTGGTCCCGGCTGGCTACTTGAGGATGTCTGGAGAAGCTCCGACATTTACCTTCTAGTGCATCGATCTCTGACGTAGCTATCGGTATTATTAAATCACAACCATTACCACCTGATACATGACCACGCTGATCATGCCGCCCAACTCCTCAGCGCCTCAACTTACCTTTCTTAACTTCAGCTACTTCAGTTACACGAATAGTTGGACAACTCTTTCGACTACCTCCGTTTGGATCACCACTGAGGTTACCAAACGGTGGTCGGGGCGTCGAAAAGCTAACCGTTGGTAGAGTCCTCTTTCGAAGTGTTTGCACACAATGTAAAGGAGGATGAGGACGAGCCTATAATCAAATATTGCTGCTAGTAACCAACACTTATACCTCTCTTGTAACATTTGGGGTGAAGTCAGTGTCGTCTTCCAGTCTTCTCTTTCTGGACGAACTCTCACTACAAGTACCGGGAGTCTCACCAGCTGGCGTCGAATTGCGGTGCAACAGACCACTTAATCGACGGAACAACGATAACATTTTTACAAAAATATATGACAGAAGACCGAGGAGTACACTGGACGTCATCTAACCCCCAAACTTTGAAAACCTATCTTATGTTTGGATGAGACTTTATCTTTACCACCGCCAGACACTAAAACAAATACAGTGTTCTCTAGACGTACGTTACTGGTTATCAATCGTCCTTTCGGATATATAATAGACGATGCTTAGATTATGATGATGATGATGATGATGATGATGATGATGATGAATGAGGTGAATGTGATGATGATGATAACTGGCTTTAGCCAGAATGCATATTAATTACATTAGAATGACCTGAAAAAGACATCTATGATGATGATCCATGGTTGCAACACATTCTTAATAAACGAGTAAGAGGACCTGCATGACTAAGTTGCAGTGTAATATGCGAATATGGTATGTACTTCCACTCTTTCACTCAAACGGACAGGTTGTTCTGGCGGTGACAACTATCGAAGAGAAAACTCACCAAGAAAGCAGATCGAGGTTTCGCATTGCTTTGCTTAGTTCTTCTGCTTGGAGCATTCAGACTTGGATGAATCTGAGGTTAAAGGTAGAAAAAGCAAGAGTGCTAATTGACTAGAAGCAAATGGTTCTATGGTGTAACGGTTAGCACTCCAGACTCTGAATCTGGCGATCTGGGTTCAAATCCCGGTAGAACCTTTTCCGGAAATTCCCAGCGCAAGATTCACAATTTTTCGTGAACTCGCAGGAAACCGTGAATTCTTACTCTCTGTTCTGGAGGGTGGATGATCTGGTGGGACTGTAGCCAAATGTACATCTTCAATATCGATTCGATGTTGAATGTAGCAGTTGAACTCTCTAAACAATACAAAGATGATTTTATAAGACAAGTTAACCAGGGAAATATTCACACTCATCATCAACCTGCTTGGACTTCATCAAATCCATCCACTACGAATAAGCACACAATTAACAAGTGTACCGCATCTGCAGTTGACTGCTAGAGTTGTGGCTTATACCCGAAACCTTCCCTCTAGACATTCCCTCGATATAAACTATGTAATATGCGTTGGAAATGCTGCAAGACTGCAATTTGTTCCTTATAATGGTCCCACTCTAAGCAGTTGACTACACACATACGAGCGCAGTCCGCTCTGCCAAGTGGTCTACATTTAATATACCATAAATGAATATCACCATTCATGCATACTTACTTCCTCCGTCTCTCTTCTGTTTCTACTTTCCGAGATCTCTCTGTCTGCTGTAGTTGATGAGACATATCCCATTGCCTGCAAATATTAATTACTCATAAGTTCAACTAGTAGAGTATCATCACTTTCTACGATCCATTTCATGCTCCCAAGCTGCAAGGCATCTTTTATCCCACTCAAGTTGAGCTTCGTCAACCTTCTGTCGTCCTATAACAAGCACCATACCATCCGAGTTCGATCCCTGCATCCGGTACATTACTTTTATTTTCACTTTCAATCAGAGCCTGTAAATGAGCAGCTGCAACAGACGAAGGATCCATTTGAGGTGTTATATAAACTGATGGTTGAGTGGATTCTGAAAAAAGTGAAATACCCTCCCTGGGGTTCGAACCTTCGACCTCCTCCATTGCCCCTGCCTTTACCTTCTTTCATTGGTGTATCCACATCAGTTATCCTTTTCGCAGTTTGCCTTCCCTGTGTATGCCTTACTTTATTCGGACTACATGGCATCGGAGCAGTTGCCGCGCTAGTGCTGCTGCTCCCACCAGATGATCCAAACATAATCGGTGGGATGTGGAACTCTCCACACGGTCCCATTCTGAAGAATCCGAGGTCGAAGCAAGTAAGATACAAAATAGGTTGGACTGACCCATAACGGTCAGTATCCCTGTGCCTAAATAAATAGTCTTGTTGCATCATTTGCATCCTCTTCTCCTTCTCTCTTTTACGAACTTCTCGCTTATATAACCTAAAATATAACCTTTATCATCAACACTCTTCTCTCCTCGTTCCCAACACCGTCACAGTCGATTATACTATTCAACCCTACCGACCCTCCCTCTCCCTGTAGCCCTAGTAAACTTTAGAGCCTCGTTTATGGGTTGTGATACCTCTGCCAATCCTTCTGACGTGCCTCTTTAGCCTTTTCAACTGCTAATGTCATCGCAGAGGCATTCACAGACCGATCTACTATTGACAAGTCGATTACATCCACTGGTCGAGCAGTCATTATAAGGTATAATATTATTACCAGCAACGCATTAATTGACTACTTAACGATTGAACAACAATAATACTATGGTAACAACAGCAACATCATCATCATGTATAATACGCTAAGTTCTCAATACTGCTAATCGACCAAACAACTGCTTCAATGTTAATCGGGTTTATGCTCATGACTGCCCTAAATCAAAAGACCCTTCGAAAAAACTGCGAATAAACGGCAGTTACTTCGCTCTTATGATGCTGGTGATGGTGATGGGTCGTGCTCTTAGTCTGACCCACTTCGTATCTTGCGTGGTCAAGTTCAGGATTCTCTTCGGCTTTATTGGCTCCCTTACGAGGTTTCTCTTCCTCCGCGGTCTGAATAAGAATATAAGTATCTTCTAGTGCGTCGCGGAGCTACCAAGGATTCTCACCTTTTGAAATCGACTATAAGGATCATGCTGCAATTCTGGTAACTTAGGCTGTTCCTTACTATCTACAAACGCGTACGTTTCAAAAACCTCCACAGTGCGCAAAGATACCTTCTTCCCGAGTGTGGTCCTTCTTCCAGATCGGTCGACCTTTAATCGACTTAAGATATTCCTTCGCTCGTTTGTGGACTGAACTTCGCCGATTACCTCTTCGACGATTATACCACATCACAATAAGACTGAGTGGGACAGCAATATCATCTATGTTATATACCGAGTAGACATGCTTTCGGCAGGGGCGGCGGTGGTCAAATGAGACTGGTTTGATTTTTGTAAATCGAATAATTTACTATCATTCAGACAATAGGCACTTTAGTAGTGTCAATAGGGGTAATGAGAATTTTGCGCTGACGTCGGCAAGGTTTCATCCTCCTTTATAAATTTGCATTATTTTGGCAGATTTACTACCTCGATATTAAGCATCGGTACCAACTACATATTTGACGGTAATCGATATGAGAAAAGAGCGGTATGAAAAAACTCACCTCAAAGAGAAACTAATAAACCCTAATATTCCCCAAGTTATTATGATGATGCTCCAAGATGGTACCAAATGTAAGAAGAGTACCTGCGCACTATAAAGAATATCTTTGGAAGATACCCTTACGTGAGATGAACGGGATGAACCTGTCGCCGATCTAAGATACATTATGGTTAATTAAAAGCGACATTATTACAACTGAAAATGCAGGACTGTTGAATTGTTAATATTAATATGTTGTTAATATTGTTAATATGTTGAACATATTATTAATATTAACCAATTAAGATATAGGCACCTTGTCCGAAGATTTCGAAGTAATCGATTAGATGGGCGAGCGCTTATTTTCGTGGCGCATCTTTGAACCTGAAGTTAAGCCAAAATTGTCACGGTACTGTTTCTTCAGTGCCGTATTTCGAAAGCTACGGCCAGAAACCTACCTACGGACTAGCTCGTCTTCGCCACTGTTAATGGTTCGTAGTTTTCTGAGTCAAGTTTTTGCGGTACTTGGTGTTTGAGGACTTAGTATGCCACAGTTGGCTAGTGATCATATAGGCAATTGCAGTATTATAACTATCATTGGTATTATCAACAATAGGCTTGAAGCAATGGGAGAATACGGTTTGTTACTGAACCATACATGTTCCTTTACGGTTTGAGTATAGGCCTATCTCATAGTAAATTCTTATTGCCGTAGTAGTGGATTTGATAGTCGCCAACAGATGTCTATAGTTGATAATGCTAACCCATTAGTGTACTCAACTGACTCAGAGGTTGAAGATATACTATATGGGCTTACATTAGATGACATTGATAAATGGGATAATACTGATGAACAATTAGATGAACCAATGACATCAGCAGAGGTAATATGGAAGGGTTACAAATGATCGAACAAACTATATTATTAAACATAGTACAATATATTCGATATTATTATATACAAATTGATATATTATTATAATTAATTGGTCGAATTCCACTCAAGCAGGAGATAATAGGAAGCAACTTACGCATTAATCGACACTGCAGAACTTCACACTGAGTTGGATTCACTCATTCCAGGAAGTCTTGTTCGGTTTTGGCACCGACCCCCTTCTACTTGTTTGCTTTTACCATCTTATAAACCGCATGCAGTAGCCAGAAGGTGTGCCATTGCACCCATGAAAATTGATCAATCGTTTATTATTATGAGTAAATTAGACAACGCATTTGGAATGACGTTGGAGAATTCGGGCTTTCATTTACATAATTTATTCCGGTAATTATATGATTACAGTTTAGAGACCAAAGTTCTCCAAGTATGATTGCGTTTTCCCCGTTCCCTCGGTGATATGCATATTGTCCACTTCCTGATTAATAATAAAGCTCCTCTCGATAGATGTATTCAAAACACGTTTATTACTTATAAATGTTAGCAAGCACTGGAATGTAGCATGTAGAACCCGAGCAACAATTTTACAATATATATGTATATGATTAATATATGTATATACTTGTGAACGCAATTAAGGGTGTCTCGAAACCAGACTGTTGAAAGCTTAAAGTCATCGACAATAATAATGCATTCCTTTTGCTGTAGTCGGCAATGCAGATGGAAGTTCACCCTAAAACCGCACCGAATTATAACATCGCTCCCAGTGACACGCTGAAGCTGATTATTAGTGGTGTTCTGCTCAATCGCAGCTAATCCGAATCTCACCGAACCTTCTTTCAGCTGATAACTACTGTTCACGAGGTTTTGAAACAGTATTGAGCCCGGATTACCTTCAATAGGACGATTGTTGATCTCACAAAATTCAATACTATTCCCCATTATGTTGGTGAAATACGACAGCTGACCCATATATCGGCAGTTTGCGGCTTTCTCTCTCCGCATAGTCATTCAAGTGAGCATTATTAACCCATCAGGTCTTTGAGATCATTCGAGGCTTGCGTGATCCAGAGCATCCAACATTATCATTGGAGCAATTAAGGGTAGTTACTGCAGATCAGGTAGTAATAAAGTAGATATTCTTGCGCGCCGCGAAAAACAACAATAATGCAGCGCCTAATTTACCATCTTGCTCGAGTCATTACGGTTTTCAAAATCTATGCTATTATAAGATGGGGGTTATTGATAATATTTTAGATATCAGTGACGAAAGGATCTGATGGAATAACGCGGATAGATGTCGAATTCACTCCAACGGTAATATGGATATCGATTACATGATCGATTTGGTCCTCAATGTAGATACCAACGTGTTCAGTCGCCACTTTAATTGGCTTAACTATCCGAACGAAATTGCAAAAATGCATCTGTGCGGCAAATGGAGATATTAAGATAAACGTAAATATTAAAGAAGGTATTATGGGTCATGCGTCACGCGCCACAAAATTATCGCGTTATTCGGCTCGTCTATCGAACTTTGGCAAGACTGGTGCTGAGCTCATTTTTGAATTCCCATTTGATGGACACAAGTCTCGTGGAAGCAGTTGTAGAATCGGTTGGCTTCCAAAGCCAGTTGGTTGCTAACCAAATGGATGGCTATCTTACCACATATGTTCGAAAGTGTTAAATTGTAGAGATTATCACGGATAGGCCGATGTTGATGGTATATTATAGAATTAGAGGGTGAAGCAGAGGTTGGGTGGAGACAGAGAAGCAATTATTCGGTCAGGCCATCTAGCTTCCCGCTATATGTTAATAAAATAGCCCATCCAGGGATGGAACCTGAGACCGGTTTGATTATTAACCATGATTTAGGCACACATGACCAGGAGCAACAAGTTAATAAACAATTAAATGATAAAGAAAGATGTCAAGCCGCAATAGAAAACCCCAATCTACAGAAGGTAATATATTGAAATCTGAATACCACTTGCATTTTCTCAACGTGAAATTCAGGTTATTCGACAAGGCATATTTGACAGTGACCCTCCTTTACCTTCGGAACTGCAGCTTATTCCTGTGGGTTGAAAGGCGGAGCGAAGCTGTAACTTAAGCACATTTTCAACTTGTCTTCAAGGTGCTTGAGTTTTAACTGTTAAATGCATTCACGGGGAATCGAACCTGCGACCTGTTGAGGAGATAGATTGAACTATAAGTTCTACTGGTACATGTGAGCGAGGTTTTTGTATGCTTTATGATAAAGCGGGCGACATTCGGATCGAGTACGAGCTCGCTTTTAGGGGAGGATGAGCCACTTAAAAGAAGGTAGGTGGTGAAGTGTTATTTACTGATCGACACTTTATGCGGTTTGAAAGGCTACAATATTGCACTACTACTACCACCACAGTAGAGTGATAACCTCATCTAGCGCTTTTTAAGTATACCAAATATCCACATTGGCTACATTTAATGTGTATATGCTGTGTAATGATTGTAATGATCGAGTTCTGAGGCAGGATAAGACTCCATATTTTCCACAGCTAGCTCATTGAGGTTAATTATGGCGTGATGTATGAATCGTTATTTATAATTGTATTTTTCAGAGCAATGAGCCTATCAATAGTTGATGAAGACTTTGATGTCTATGATAGTAATCCTTATCATCATCCGCTCGGAAAGAGACGTAAGTGGCGGACTCGTCGTTGTATTAGCCCACCGCTTATTTCGGAACTATCCCAGCATTTTGGCGCAAGGTGATTTACTGTGTAGTGATGATCGTGATGATGATGCTATATAGATATATTCTCAATAGTAATTCCGATACACAATGGTCAGTGGTAGGTTAGAATAAGTTGAACATGCTAGCACTTCGCTATACAAATAAGCACCTGGTTGTACACTTACGATGTTGTGTATAACACATATCTTAAACAGTTTGCTAATATATATGTTTTTGACGCATCAATAAGTTGTGGAGAAATAGCGTTGAGGAAGAATGCTGGTACATCTGTTAAGTATCTTAACGAAGGTACTTCCCAATTTATAACCTATTTTGCTGTAATAGATATCAACTTACCTACACGTTCCTTTTACAGTAGCATTAGTGGATCGTTTTTTTTGGTTAGACCCTGATAGACGTGTCCGCAGACTCTCCAGTGTATCGCTGTCGAGGCTCATGACTTGCCCAATATCACAAGTCTTTGTTGTTACTCAAGATGTAAGGTGACGGGCATAGGGATTGAACCGGGGACTGCGGACCTTACAATATGCGGACCTTAACGTCTAAGCTATTCCGCCTTTGCTAGGAATTGGGGCACGGAGCGACAGCGACGGTTCGAAAAGTCATTCATAAAAGAACAGGAGAAGAGTGAGTTCCATCACCAATTCTGCGGCGCGTGCCACTTGGCTTGGTAATCTCAGGTTTGCGCTGAAGTCTCTACCGAAAAGGGACCTCACGCCTTTGCAGAAAAAGATATTATTGAACGAAGTTGAAATATTCCTGTCAGTGGATCATCCAAATATTTGCCGATTAGCTTACGTATTCGAAGCCCCTAGCATGGTGACCTTACCGGGAATCGAACCAGGGACCTCTCAATTACCAGATTTCGTAGGTACATTTAGTAATGGAACTATGCAGAGGTCCAGACTTACATACAATGATCCATCAAAGGTCGATGGTTCGATCCTCGGTTGTAGCATTTTATCAATAGGTTCAATTCTGGGCGTCATTTTAATGAGTTAGAGGTAGCCGACATCATAGCACAAGTGCTGTATGCTATCAATTACCTTCATACGTCTAACATAGTAAGGTCGTGGGTTCGATCCCTGGTGAAGGTATTATTAGGTTCATCGGGACATCAAACCTAGCCACTTTATTTTCACTTGTGGATGTCCCGTTGTCACCGGTAAGTTGGCGTCAATGCATATTGGATAAAAAATGATTGATAGTGTCTCTACTGGGAATCGAACCTGCGGTATTTGTCAGATGCCGCTCATGTTTATGAGTGCCCCGATCGTCGACTTAAACTATTTGACTTTGGCCTGGCCCGTCGAATTGGTTCCAGCAAATTTATTGGAGTAATGTCTTGACCAGGATTCGAACCTGAGTGTTTGGATTCCAAATCTTCAGGGCGGAACCTTGTCGTATATGGCACCTGAATGTTTGGAGGTTGAATGGGAGTCACGTAAACCTATACAAAGAAGAGTTAGTGTTTTTGGAGATGATGATCTGGATGAACAGTTAAGGAGTGGAAAAGATTCAGAGTAGGTTGGCCGCAGGCTGATGGGTATATTGACTTCAATGCTGAATTGAGAAGTTGATACTAAACTCAACATTTAATTTGATAACTCCTGCTTGAACGAAGGCATCCATAAACGACTTTAACGTGCTGCTGCATTCGGAAACGAAGTAGCAATATTTATGTCATTGGATCTGTGTGGCTTCTTCCTCTTGCTCAGGTGTCTCATAATGCTGCCATTGTATGAGTTCTAAGACTCGGATTTCGTTATAACTATTCATCTTCGAGGTCCCCTCGAATGGGCTGTATGAGGCTGCTGTTTCCGCTTTAGTTACGAAAATAACATATTTCCGTAAATAAGGGTCAAACATGTTTTTCACCACTGCGTGGTGCGATTTTACTGACTTAAAATAATTAAAATCGCACCACGCAGTTCTGAACCTTGGTCTTTAACTAATTCAGTGGATGTGATAGTTGAATTTTTTGATGTCTTTGACAATACTGTTCGTATCTCTTTCATCTCGGGAACAGTTTTTTGTATCAGAGCTCCAACGGCAACTGAGTTGGATGAAAAAGCAGCAAAATGCGACATATGGGGTGTTGGTGTTATTTGTTATCTCTTATTGACGGGCAAGATGCCATTTGAGTCGCCAAACGTCGGGGATGTTCTCAGAGAAATGAGGAAGATCGATCGAGGGAGAAGCCGTGCTAAGTCAGCAATATCGATCACGTGATCGATTTGGATATTGTCACAGCAGGTTTCTGAGCGATGATCGAGTTACTCATATATCAGAGCTCGCTCAGTCATTTCTGGGAGGTTGTCTGCAAGTCCGACCCTCCGAACGCTTCACCGCTCGACAAGCACTTGATCATCCATGGCTGACAGACATGCTTAAATCAGGTGAAAGAGAGGCAGCACAAAATGCAGGTTAGTGTATTCTATTGGCTAATCCTTTCTCTGTTGAATTTATTTGAAGCTTATGAGGTAACAAGTATCGTCACGTATTCTCTTCGATAGCGACCAATTTTATAAGTATTAATAGAACGGCCTTCAGCTTTACAAGATATAACTCTCCAGTGAACAGTTTTATATATAAATATTAAACGGATCCTTTAACGAGTATAGTTTAGCGAGTGGTTCGATAAACATAACCAAGAATACGGACATAGTTCCAATACGGACTCATATCAATAAGTTGAAACTTATTGTTAGACTATACCTCAAAAGGTTACCGTCTTCAGTTTCGGAAGTTTTGCCGTGGAATGTGATTGAGAGTATGAGAAGGTATGCTGTAGCGAGTTCATTGAGGAAGGCCGCCTTAAACATGGTGGCATCGGGGCTTACATCGAGAGAAGTGCGTAATCGAAAGGTCTCCGGTTCGAATACCCCTAGCGACTTCCCCCACAGGTGCACGATCTCGAGAAGGCCTTCGTTAAGATAGATATAGACCACGATGGAGTAGTGCAGTTCTCTGAGTTACTCAGGGTTATCGCTCCAGCACATCGAGGAGACCTCCAGTCGGTCTTTCGTACATTCGCCAAAAGTCACAACAACTCAGGCGGGGGAGAGGTTCCAACCGAAGGGTCGCAGGTTCAATTCCAAGATGCGTTGTTTTAGGTACCAGAAAATGATCATGATTTTGAAGTTGAATATTCGCAGTTCTTGGCCGCTGCGGTTCACATGCGATCTGAAATGTTTCGAGATAAGATGAGAGAAATCTTTGGACGATTTGACATCGATGGAAATGGCACAATTTCCGAGGATGAATTAAAGTAGGTGTCGCGCGCCACGAAATTATGAGATCATTGGCATTTTAGGATGATTCTCTCACACAGTCCGTCTACAAATAATGATGACCTCGACGCTGAAGTGGCCGAACTTTTAGCAAAGTTCGACAAGGATGGAAATGGTGTGATAGATTATGAGGAGTTCCTCACAGCTATGGATGACGATGAGGGAAGTCGAGACAAGACCTGGATATGGGCACAACGCCACGAAATTCACTCTGTACGTTTACTCCTTTCCGCCTATTTTAGTTGTTGTTTAGGCACCACTGTTAGACAAGCATAGCCCTTATGTTGGAACATTCGCCCATGCACCAGGTGGATCACCGTTATCGAGAGGATCATTATCCACTCTACCGAGGGACCTGGCATCATCATCACCACGAATGAGTGCATACCACCAGAGCCCAGTGACCAGTGTTGTACGGGCAGTTCACCCACTTCCAAAGCCCATGCGATCTGCTGCGGTTTGTTGTGACCGAGGGTGTAACGTCATGTGACCTTTGTATTGTTCATTTCTCATCTTCTCGGGCTAATTCGGTTTCTTTCAATGAACATGCTGAGTCGCCAGTTGAATACCATGGTAGAGTAAGCGGTAGATCGCAATACAAGGCTAAGGTTTATCTCGCAAAACGGAGTCAGCACCTCTTATGCGAGCTATAATCAAAACCCCACCCGATCTGCCGTTTAAAATATTCACTGAGTGTAGTTTAGAATTGTTAGTCTCAATCTTCTGGTCAAGTTGTTCATTAATCAATGTGTCAGCCGTGAAAGATATGCTTATACGAATAGTAAGGAAGTTCATACTTAACTATGACGGAATGATGCATAATAATCGCTTTGAAGTAATTCAGTTAATAACCTCGAGGACCACCTCACCCAATGCCCACTATGAGAGACTGTACATTCGTATTACCACCATTGACACGTAGTGTTCTTCATGGCTTCGGCTATACCATCAATCGATCGCATCACCATTCGCATTCACGTACACGACGATTCGCCTGCATGCGAAGAATATGAAGCTCTTAAGAAGATACTCTCACTATGGCGTTCATTAGCCGCTATGGAAGCCCGAATGACGGCTCGCTCCTGGAGAGTTGAACGTTACAATCTCGAGTTGGTTACAGCGAGACACTTCAAGGATTGGCTGAAGCTAGCCAGAATTATCAAGTGGTCACGCAATGATCGATTGTTGAAAAGATGCGCCTGGAGGCCTCAGCTAGCCAACGCTTGCTCGAGGACAGTCCTAAAGGGTGTCTGTTTGATGGAATGGAAGAAAAGAACGCAAAGGGTAACGGAGACCATCGACAGGCTGTCTGGAAGAGTACAAGCTCACTCATACCTACAAGTTGACGTTCCTTCGTATTCTAGGCTCATCTAATTGCCCGAGTCATCCATCCTGTAGTCCTTCCGGCTTGGAAACAATTTGCTCAACATGCGTATCTCATTCGAGCTCGTGTCGATGCATTACATCGTCAGTACACCCAGCATTTATTAACTGAATTCTTTAACTCTTGGTGAGGCTCAGACCAAAGCAGTAGAAGCCTATATCACTTTTATTAGGGCCTTCGAGGCCTTCCACCTAAGAGTATTCATATTGCGAATCGAGCGACGTTTACTATGGGAATACTCGATATCTTGGAAGAGCACAGCCTCGCATAGGAGCGCCAGGCGAGAAGCGCTTCTTGAAGAATGGAAAGAACGCAAAGTCAAACACATTAGCGATACATTTCCAGCCTGTGTAAGAGAACAATAGCATAAAATGGAGTATACCGCTCTGGCAGATTAACATCCCTTTGGTGGCCCGGGCGGAACCAAGCATTGTTGTGCGTGCTGTATTCTACTTACTTCTGTCGAAGACAGCTGCTCGTCGGCAGTTGCGATACTCCTCTGCTCTTGTTGTTACCGTTACTGGCCGCAGACTGATATCGAAGGTATTACTTAACATTAAGAGGCTCTATAAAACTAACCAACAATATCGGCTTAATCTCCCACGAAAATGCTTGAGAAGTTGGTTACGTGCAACCAGCTGTGCCGTAGTACTTCGCAGCATCAATAACGAACTGAGCCGAAAGGTTCTAAGTAAGAGGCTCCGCGCATGGAAAAGGCTGGCTGAACGCCGCTACCGAGCGAAGTAACGCTCATTGACCGGCATAGTGGCCGACCGTTTCCTCAGACTGCTTCTTGCCAGCGCTTTCATGCCGTATGCTACCAGAGGGCCATCAGGGGGTTCTCTCAAGCATGTCATCTTGAGACCGATTGTCTGCAGTTGGCATGCTATAATGCTTTCCCGCAAAGAAACGCGATCATCAGGGGAGTTGGTAAATATACTGTTTTATACTCCACTTTTCTCATTCTTCCAGGTCACATTTCTGTGTCGCAATCGAGTCTCCCCTACGCGCATAGTAGCACTACATTTCACAGCTTGGCTCGTTACTTCCCGTCAACATCAGCGTTTGGCTGCTTTACGACGCCTACGAGATAGGATGGGACTTCATAGTGCTCTAGATGCGTGGGCTAGATGGAGCCTATTCATCCGCAAAGCCGGTAATGTAGCCACTGCCAAACGACACGGGGCTACTCTCAAAATATTTCTCAAAGAATGGAGAAGAAAGTATATAAACAACCTTCTCGCTGAAAGAGGTAAAACGGTCATTGTTGAGTGAGCAGCCATTTCCCTTCGTTAAGTTGCCTCCCTATCTTATCACTACGAGGTCGCTGCACTCGTCGAAGGCTGGCGAAGGTGGAAATTCACGATTGCCATTGCCCGACTTATTGAACGAACGTCGCTGAGATACCAACGAAACGCCTTCCGGTGACCTCTACTCAACTCCGCGGACCTTTAGCTTTCTTGTAGGCTTTGGCACCATCGTCGAGCCGTTGCGGCTTTCCTCCGAAAATCTGCTTCAGCGCGGTCTAGCACCGCCCTCCTCCAGACTCTAAGACCTTGGCATAACCTTATTGCCAGAACCATTGCTGGCCGCCAGATGGCTCAAATAATATCATTCAATCGACGATCTTGTCGCATTAGGAGTATAATGGAAAGATGGAATTGCCACGTCAGACAAAAGCTGACCGTCAAAGAGAAAGTAGAGACCTTCGATGCATACCTCGGTCTCTTTTCAGCGTTAAGAGAATATCACCTCAGTTGCGCCTTTGTCTTCTTTTGAGCGAAGTTTGGGTTCCCACTTGCTTGGAAATTCCTTTTTGTTACGTCCATACGTGGGAGACCACTTTACTTGTCTCTCTCTAGGGACACGCGCTGGTTGCCAAGATGAATTCCGTCCGATATGCCTGGCGGCGTTGGCGATATCGTCTAAAGAGCACCCGAGATCTGTGGGAGTCTGTTCAAGCTGCTGTCATCATGAAGTAGCGTCAGCGGAACTAGTTATCAGAAATAATCGTCCTATGCTCAGGTTCACGAGAAATAAACTTGCGATGATCGCAGCGGCATGGCTTCATCAAGCTAGTATGACTAAACGCTTGAACGTCCTGGCTGACCAGCATGATAATAGTTTCGTCAAAAGTGCTTTCAGTGGCTGGTTGAAGCTGATACGTGCTAGGCTATTGTATCATATTTGGGATTCCGAGCGATCACTGAGGATGACGCAACGTTGTTGGATGGCCTGGAATACACATCGCCGAGTGCGGTGCAGGTCACCGGATATGGGAGATTCTACATTCCAAACCTCTCTGACAGATACTCTAATAATTTCCGTCTGCTTTGTGTCGCTAGACGCTTGACATATTTTTCGGCGTGGTATAAAGCTGCCAAATTGACCCGGACTGCTCAGATGGCGGTATGCTAGACACTCGAATGCACCGAAAGCAATGTTTATCAGGAATATCTGCTCACTCCAGCTCGCATTGCTCCGGTCTTCAATGCATGGAGAGCCCATCATCGACTACAGCGGCCCAAACGGCTTCTGAGGTGTTTATTTAGGTGACTCAGACGCTAATTGGTCAACTTAAATTGACACTTCCTTTCTTCTAGGCTCTGGCGTTGCTTTTCGCGAGCATCAACAGACCTCATTCACTGTGCTGGTCGAGTTGAAGCTATGCGCCAGAGGAACCTACTCCGGCGCGCACTCTGGCAATGGGCCAATCGAGTCGTCTCATTCGATCATCTCACTCGAACGCAAGCCGACGTCCTGGATATCTGCTCACTCTATATGAACAATGCCAGACGTTTGACAGAGTCGATCACAGATAGGGTGCAAATTGATTGGTACCGTCTACTAAACACCATGAATAGTCACTCGATAGACGCTAACTCCGATGGTCGGGAGGGCCTCAGAAGCTCAATGCATGAGTGGCAGCGGTAGAGAAGCATCGTTCCCCCAATTTTGACATCTTGTGCTGTTTCAGGCTATCAGGGATGCTCCGTGAGGGAGAGCTTCCGCGATCTTATGAGCTGGAATGCCCATCATTATTTGGATCCTTGAGACGTACCGGAGAAGATCTGATTTCTCATGCTACCGAAACTCTCTGACATTCTGGGGTTGCTTTGTTGTTCCCAGTGTCTGCAGCATCATTCTGGCATAACAAGGAAAAGCAGGTTGAGATACCTGCTGGGCGTAGCCTACATGATACATACTGGAACGATTGGAAATCTATTCACCCCGACCACACTCAAATGTGACAGCGCGCGCTCGAAAGTGTGGTAGTTTTACAGCAAACTACTTGTCGGCAGATCCCGTTGCCATCCGATCTACTTCTATCCCTCATCTATTGGTCAGAAATTCTGACTCAGAGCTACAGTCGCGGGAGGGCCCGGTCCATGCCACGGTTGGTGTGGGCAACGGGTATCACGCTTCCGTGCCGCACCGAAGCGTGATACCCTTTGCCCACACCGCACATTTGAAACGGGTGTCTTTCAATCGTGGGAAGGCGCTTGCAGCCGTACAGAAATCAGGAGCATACGTGTGTACGTTTTCTCTCGAGCTATCGATGCTAATTATTCAACCTTATTCCCACCTCCTCCCTAAACTCGCGTACTTCAATAAGAACTTAACGAGCTCCATGCTTGAGAGAGATATTACTGGACTTCCTATTAAACGCAACCTGCAGGAACCGAAATTGATCAAAAGGAATATTCTCATTCCAGAGTCGTCTAAAACATTCCGGGCTCCCGGGGGATCATTAAAGCGATCAACCTCGGTACCGCAATGGTGTCGCGTTCTACAAGTACGGACAGCGACATAGACAAATACAGGGCTGAAATAGTATTGCCGACGGGGGTTACGAATCACAGCATATAAGAAAATGGTGATTAACCCCATGATAGATCCTGTCGATGACAGCTGAAGGCTGGCAGTGATCGCGGTAGAGCACACGTGAACACAGAGTTGGAGAGTCACAGTAACTGGACTATCATGCGTTAATATCTGTACCAGGGAAGCCACTATGCCGTATACTCCTGCACCTGCATTACTCCAGCCGGTAGGTCAAAGCCGGTCGCATAGGTTGTGAAGAAAGGTCTTCCTAATATAATTCCTGCAGCGGGCGAAGGGTAGAGCCAGAGTGTACACCAAGATTCATCACACGGAGTGGCATATTTCTTCAGGGGTATGCGGATAGTGAACGGTGCTCCCCCTGAGGTGCCAACAGTAAAAGTTAGAGTCGGTAGGTGATCAAAACCCTTCTTTTGAACGTACCAGACCACACCGGAAGTCTTGACGTGTATGTCTTGTCCAGAATCTTTACTTGCTAACTCCACCATCTTGTTGAGGACAATTTCGAATATACTTCGCGGTAGAACGATTGGGTGTGCTCCAGTATCATACACAATAGTTACTTGAGTCACCGGTTGACTGAATGTGGCACCTTTCGAGCTCACCATCCCAAAGGTGGCCAGGGATGAATCTAGTTTCGCCGTCACAGACGGTCCCCTCAATTGTATTTCGGTTACCGGCTGTCTAGCTGGGCATGCTCCTTGAGAAACTCCTAGTATTAGATTCCCCTTGAATTCATGTGGCTGGCCAGGAGAGCATATGCGAAAAGCCCATTCATCGATGACACCATTTATATAGAGTTGACGGTGTATCGGATAACGGCCTTGTTGAGAACCATAGTCAAGCCCCATGATATTAAATGGTGGCTCATTAGGATAAGCTTGTCTAGGACTATAACCGATAATTAAGCCGAATTCGACAGTTCCCACAGATTCCCCATTCAACACCAGATTCCCTTTCTGAAGGGAATATTCATACATCATACCGCTAGCGAATGCCACTGTATACTTCTCCTTCTTGTAAGGATTGCATTTAGTTGGACAAGTATAACAGCCGGAAGGGAGACTCTTGCATGCACCTTTTCCATACTTCTTCTCATACCAATCGCTGTAGACAACGTAGGTAAACCCATCGCCACTGTCCATCGTAAACTTTAAGGGATTCTCGTCTATGGCCGTCGAGCTGATCACTCCATCCACGAAGGGAAGGTTAATGTTGCCGTGGACAAGCAAAGCCGTAGTCGTTACAATGTGATAAACTTGAAGTAAGCTCATGAACAGAGTTTGAAATGATAACTTATGAATGCTCTACTGAAGGCGACTTGTTTATAGATAAACCCCGCACACACAAAACGAAGTCGAACTTACCTATCGTTACGCTACGAATCCGTAGCCTACGATCGTCGAGCAACTTGTGTGAGCAGGCGTGCGTTTCCTGTACTGTGTGTCACGCAGCCCGTGAGAGAACCCCCGATACTTGAGGGCAATAAGTCTGTTTTCAGGCCAGTTCGCTTTTTGATGAACCCTTTATCAGAACAAAAGCCGTACTGTCTAGGGGAGCAAACTTCCTCCTTACCCGTTCAGTCCGGGCGGTTATCTCTGGAGAATGTGTGTTTCCGTTGCTACCTGTCACAGTGACCGTGATTGTCACTCATTGGGAGGGAAACAGTGGGGAATTCCCACTCTCCCACTTTCAATATTTCTCAAGTATACTTTACTACAATTTCTACTGGGAATCGACGCCAGGTGGCTTTGTTGCCCATCAGGGGTTCTGTGCAATCGAGGGGGTAAAAAGTCATTTTGCAGCGAGAGAGGGTTAGCTGGCTCGTACCCCGCGCTCTAAACTGAACTTGAGACGCCGAATCTCCTTGCTTTCCTACCCTGTACTACGACGAATTTCCGTCCTTGCGACGGATGCTTTCCGTCTTTTTTGCTGATAACTATAATTTTCTTAACTTTAGTATTTCGATGCTTTCCTTTACACTGGCCGGTGCTGGAAAGCGCTTGCCCACCGCGTCGTTCCGGCAGGAATGCGCCTTGGACGAAGGAACTCCCGCAGGAAGATTTTTCGCTTAGGCGGTACCACTTTTTGAGGCTTTTCACGAGTTGAACTCATTGAGTTCAGTCGAGTAGGTGTGATTATCTCGTGCCCGTTGTATCTCTTTATAGTACTAAGCTGACATTTTCTGATGGTTAATCCTTCTTCGTCTGATGCCCCGACTGTTGGGTTTGCACCAGAAAACGAGTGGCTTGATCCCGCTATGGCTACAATTTCTTCAGAATCTCAAGTTCAGATGATTTCTTTTTTTCAGAAAAGAAGAAATTCAGAAATTTTGCAGATTTTTTTTCCTAGCAAAAATGCTCGCATATACACTGGGACAACCAAACGGTCACAACGGCGCTGATGTCACAGTAAAAACCATATGGCGTAAGCCTTATATTCTTACCGACTGTGGTGCATGGCTTACGCCGTTGCCACCCTCCGAACTGGTTCCCAACGACTTGAACTGTGAGCTACGCCCGCTGATTCAATACTCCATGGGGACCGCTATAGAATTCCACCTCAGCGAAGTATCTATCCTTACGCTCCCTTTGCAAAACAACACATGTGCTCGTGGACTTGACGAATCACCAGGCTGCATCTGGCGGAGCTCAAGCCGATCCCGCTATCAAGTGAGCAGCTCATTTTGAGCTTGTTGAATGATAATTGAGCTCGGTGTCAGTTATAACCACAGTTTACGTAATATGCGCCCTGAATGCAACCTGGGCGGTTTAGTACCAAGTCGTGAACACGAAGGAAGCGCTAGTAGAGGTAAAGCAGTAATGTTACTACCAGCGAGTACTACTATCGTTGTTAGCCGTCCTCGCCTAATTGAAATTAGGAGTGGTGAATTCCGTGCTAAGTCTCGGGCAGCCAAGTAATTATCCTCTACACGACGCTCTGCTGCCATTTTCTCTCATGGCAGTTGTTACAGTTGGTGACTGCTCTCGGTAACTGCCTACTATTCAGTCGACAGTTCACAGTATCTCGCGGGGGACTCCTCCACACTGGTATTGCGAGCCGCAGAAATGTCCACTTAATGCCTTCCTTCTCAATTTGTTTGTCCCGTGTCCTATGACAAATCTTGTCTTATCTAGGCTTCTCAAGCCGTGTTTGCCCTTGAGCTTAATCATGATGGTTATTCACTATGAGTACATAACGCAAGCCCGTAGTTATGAGCACAACTTGGTAAATGTTGCATGAATTCATCACTTCTTACTTCCGAAGCTGCTGAATATTCGACCCTTCAAAGCAGATAACGCTAAAGTGGGACCACTAGCAGGTTTCGATCTCGGGACGATCTCTCTCATCCTAAACACCATAACATATTCTTGCAGTGCAAGCTCATGCTACTGCTTACCCTCCAACTTCAGCGTAAGGTGGAGGCGTTAAGCTCCCTGACAAGAGGAAATAATTTATCATATCATCGCTCGATCCTTTGCTCACTTGGTTGGTGTTCGAAGTCCGCATGGCGGTATGGCCGCGCTGGAGGAGTGAGATCCCGTCTAAAGGATCCAACGTGACGCGGTGGCGTGCCTGATCATGTCTGATATAAGCGGATTCAGATAAGGTGTACTTACGATGAACAGCACTCTGAACTGGTGGACTTGGAGGAGCTGCATTTATTGATCTGATCCACACTTAGCCCCCCCCTGCAGTAGTATGCTACTTATGTCCAGGTGGCATTGGTGGTGGAGGCTGCCATACTGGCTGCTGTGATGAGGATGATGATGTTGCTGCTGCACTTCTTCTGTAAGTCGACGTTTGACTACTCTCCGTCACAGGCGATACTGATACTGGAGCTCCGGTTACCTAACAACACTTCAGTAAACATTGTAGTATAACTTAAGACTCACTGGATTGATGGCTGGCTTCATTTGCCTAAGTCGGGCAGCAAGAGGTGGAAGTTTAGGACCTTCTGTATGCCGATCTATAACCTGAAATTATCCACATTATTTGGCACCATTGCTACAATTCTGCCGATAAAATCGTTGGTCCTGTAGCTCAGTGGTTAGAGCGACGGTCTTATGAGCCGTAGGTCGTGGGTTCGACCCCCGCCGGGACTATTAATACCTCGTCATATACGGGCATGCCGAACGTAGCTGTCTGTTCCAGGTGTCCTTCATGAGCATCAAACAGTGTTCCTCCTCCACCCTACAGACCGGTTACTTTGTGAAACGTGAATGTTGTACTCCTGCTACCCTCACAAGCGATGTCGATTTGCCGAAGTTAGCGGTTGCCTCCAAATCATCAACTTCCTGATATTTACTTCGTGAATAATTCAGATCGTTGGATTCTAAGCTTACTCCCCGTTGTGGCGTTGAGTCTCTAACAAGTGATCGGCTCCGCGGTGGTGTTAAACTCGACAACCGGCTGGATGAATGCTGAGAATGAATCCCATAAACATCCTATCTTGCCGTTCTTTCATATGCGCGCGATACGGATGTAGCCCCTTTTCGTGGCGCGTGAATGAGTACACGCTCCAACCTTTTGAGCTGCTTCTGCAGTGTGTGTGTGACCGTGTTGCCTATCTATCAGATCCTTCATTCCGCATGTATGACTGGCTCCACTCGCTAGACTAATGAGCAGCCTCACCGCTAATGGTGGTGTAGATGACCGAGAGAGTGAGGTGTATATTTCCGCTCTCAATTTAATTAAATCCGTATCATGAGGGAACTTGTTCAACGCTATCGTTAGAGCCTTCTGAGCATTGCCTGACATACCAGGCTGAAGTTTACGCTGTTGAGACTCACAAAAACTTACTCAGATATCCTGTCTTAACTTGAGCCCTCACTAAATTATAATGTGCACGAACTGACTGCTGATTGATGTCAAGCTAAATGAGCAATTAACCTCAAAACTCAAACCCATCTTACGCATTTCTCAGCATCCTCTTGGCTCTCACTCCACTTTCCCAGTGCAGCATACGCTGTGGATCGATTACTAACACGGCCATGGATTTAGAAAAGTGCACCCCCGCCTGATGAGCCAATCATTACCTATAATATACGTGATTAGTATTGTCGAGTTCAATTGCCACACTATAATGTTTAATAGCTTCTTCGAAGTTCGATGAACGATAGCAAATGTTCCCATTTTCCTTCTCCGCCTGTCAAGCGTCACTGCGCCACAAAACTACCATACACTCCTCCGGTACATCAGCCCGAATACGTTGGTTTTTAAGGAGCTCAATATCGAACTTCTGTCTCTTATCAGGGTCTCGCAGAACCTTGAAAGATTGAAATGTTGCTCGCCGGGATCGAACCCACGACCCTAGTACAGCATAAGCCTCGTTTATCGCTTGACTCTTTTCCAGGACTTTATCTCTACTCTCATCCTGATGCTTGTCAGGATGCCACTGTTTCATCAACTCTCGATATCTAAACATTCTAATCTATCCACTGTCGTACGAGCGAAGGCGAGTCTGCGTAAACACCAGAGGGCCGTCATATATTATTATTTCGTACGTTGGCCAACCTTCGTTGGCAACTTCGAAAGATCCCCAGTAATCCACCACTCGCTACCGTAGTCTCAGACTATATGCATGTGCTTGTACTGTGAACATCCTATACGTAACATAAGTTGAAGGATTTTATGAAATTCTGGAAGACTTTTGTCTCTCCCATGAGTAGTATGTTTGCTAATCCAGTCAGTAAAGCCCACACGAGGAAAACCAATAGATAGCCCAACCCCGGGCGGCGGCGGCGGCTCTCTCAGTATTACGATGATTTAATATCGTTCTCCGAGGCATTCGGGGATACCCCCAAAACATCATAAAGATTCTTGAACTCGGTGGAGGTCATGCATCAATTATAAACTGAGGTATAATTTTGTGGCGCAGTGACGCGTTCCCATTATTAACAACTCGAAGAGTGTATTTTGTTTGTATTGCATTAATCCGAAATGATATTAGTGAAGTGATGAGACTTATTTGATGCTCTTCTTCTTTGACATCAAAGCTTTAGCAGCGGCCTTCTCAGCAGCCTTCTTTTCGCTCTGAAAAATAAATTGTTAGCGGAGCGAAGCAAACTAAATCTTACCATTTGTTTCTTCATAGCGACGGTATCAGCATCCTCTTCCTTATGGGACTTGGCGGCCTTGAGTGGCTTAGCCTTTCCACCTTGAATATGACGACTCATACTAACTCTGGGAGAACCCAAACACTGATAAATCAACCTTCAACGTATCCTACTAGCTTCAAGCGAAGATACCCCCTCAAACACAAGACTACCAACAATGAACTATATGTATTCAGCTGAGAGACATCCCATCATCATAGAAGCGTATCTTAGGTTGATGGTGATGATATCTACAGCTGGGTGATGATGGTTATGTTGCTGAACGACTATAAGGTAGTAGTAGTTCAGCAACGTCAGTAATTGTGACGACGTTAACAATGATTAGTATTTTGGAAGGTACCAAAAATAATCATTGAAGAGGAAGTGTTATTATCCAGTTATGGTTATTATAGAAGACGTTCTGGTATAAATTACAGTAGAAAGGAACAATAACAACAATAGCCGCAACGGATAAAATGGTCTAGAGGATAATAAAGTCCTATCCATAATCAAACTTTCATCCCAAAGGTCTCGGGTTCGATCTCCAGATGGACTTATTCTACCTCGTTAGCGGCAGTCATCGTTCGCAAAAAGAGGCGCTTAATAACGGCGATACCCTGAATAAGGGAATGTAGTAAGAAATACAAGTAAAACAATAATTACCTCCACGGAATCCGCCACCTCGGGAGCCTCCCCATCTACCGTTACCCGATCCACCGTAACCTGAGCTGCTTTGAGCAATCTTCTCCAACTCAGGAGGAACCTAACATAACACTTTATCACTAGCATTGGCCTAGATTCACCACAGCTAGTAGACATTTATACACAATAGAGTCGCAGGTTCGATTCCCAGTCCTGACATATTACAGCTTGCTCAGCTTCTCTAAGTACACCGATGAGATCCTTAGCCATCTTATATTTATCAGGGGTAAAGAAGGAGTAGGCACTTCCCTTAGTGCCGGCACGGCCCGTTCGACCTAATTAAAATACCATTACCAAGGATCGAACCTGGGACCCCTCTCACCAATACGGTGGACATAATCCTCAATTTGGCCGGGGAAATCGTAGTTAACAACGTGACGCAAATCCTTAACATCCAAACCACGACTGGCAACATCAGTTGCAATCATGATAGGACTCTTCCCAGATTTGAACTCTTGTAAAACCCAATCACGTTCCTCTTGTTTCTTATCACCATGGATACATAATGCTGGCCATCCATCCATTCTACAACAACAAAGATACCCTTTATTGCGCACTATCATGATTTCTGCCTACCTCAACATCCTGGTGAGTTCATCAGCAGCACGCTTTGTGTCGGTGAAAATGACAATCTTTGAGCCATCCATAATCCTTTCCAAAAGTTGTTTAAGTTTGTCCTTCTTCTCGTATTCTTGGACAACATCAACGTATTGGGTAACACTATTAAATATATCACAACAAGATTCCCAACACCTTACTTGTGACAAGCCTTCAATGACATCGAACCAACATTAATATGAACTGGTTCCTCACGGCAAAGATCTCTGGCAAGACCTTGAATCTCCTTAGGCCATGTTGCAGACCATAGAAGGGTTTGACGATCCGGACGCACTTGAGAAGTGATTTTACGAATCTATACATCATTTCTCGCGCGCCCGACTAATAAAGATTCCCTCACCTGAGGCTCGAAACCCATATCGAGCATTCGATCAGCTTCATCAAGAACAAGATAGGTCACACGACGAAGATTCGTTCGGCCAGACTCCAAGAAATCAATTAATCGTCCAGGTGTGGCAATGCAGATCTCAACCTAAAAAGCGCACGCCCAGTTGATCGATTATACTGTTACTAATACACTACGGACTTACACCTTGGGAAAGGGCACGGGCCTGAGGTCCACGAGGGGTACCACCATAGACGCAGGTGTTACGGATTCTAGAGGAACGTCCGAAACGATTGCATTCCTCTTGAGTTTGGACGGCAAGCTCACGAGTAGGAGCAAGAATAAGAACAATTGGGCCATCACCTATCATTAATAATGTTGATATTTTAATAATGAAGGACTACCTCGTTGAAGGTAGGGCTGAGCGTTAATATGAACAATGGCTGGAAGTAGGAAAGCGAGGGTCTTGCCGGAACCAGTCTCAGCGATACCAACCATATCACGACCAGACATGGCAACGGGCCATCCTTGAACCTTTAGAGAGAAGTACGGTATAGTTACACACGATAGCTTTACCTGGATAGGAGAGGGCCTCTCGAAACCGGCCTGTTTAATCTCATGAAGAATATAATCAGGGAACCCTGCTTGCTCGAAGGTAACTATGAAAACTAATGTATTTTAATAATAACTCACCAAAGCTTACCAATGGGCCTTGGGACATCCTTGCCATGAACAACAGTAATCTCACGATCCTTACGGACCTTCTCGATCTCCTCGGGGGACATGGCGGTTACGTCAGGATGCTCAACATAGAAATTCTTCTCGAACTTGGCAAGAGTTACTTGAGACCAATCCTATAATAACCCATTTTGTATCTTCCCCGGTTTAAGGTAAGATACTACCTGTTCCTTAAGTCCCCCTCCAAGTCCTGTATTATTATAAGATCCCCCACCATAACTACCACCATAATAGCTACTGCCACCATAACTCCCTCCCGCTGCTCCTCCATTACCGTAATAGCCACCCTAAGTATAACAATATTGTTAGGTGTAATATTGCCAATGTTGTCAAATAGGCTCGACTCAAAACCACGAGCCTTTTGACTAATTGACAATATAACACTAATAATAACTACTACGGAAACCACCCTTAAACACCCCTACCCGATAGCCACTATTGCTAGTGTCGTAATGATCACGAGAGCGAGAACGCGAACGACGTCTACCGTAATCGTAGGCCATTGTGGAAAAAGAAGATAGAAAGAAGAAGAATAACTAAGAATTATCAATGGGTTATATAAGGATCACGTCTACGTGCTGTTGACCAATCGCAGCGGTTAAGTAGCGCACGCCCAGGTGATCGATTTGGCGCAAGATCTACTGAAGTGGTTGGTAGGCATCGTGGGTGGTTTAATGGCTGATATTGGATCAACAGGAGCTCGATCGATACGAAGATCTTTAGCGGTGATGTTGCTAAGGCGAATGAGGAAAAGTAGAAATCGGATAGAGATTCATTCTTGACCTATTTTGTATCTTATGTGGTCTAGAGCATGAATTCAGGTGGGAGAATTGTGCAGCTCGTGGACGGCAGGCAACTATTGGAGACCAGTTACCCTTGCCAAATAGATTTCTGGGGGAGAGGTGAAGCTGACCCATTCAGTATCTTGCATGGTTGAGTTCAAGATCCTCTTTAGGGTACTCGATGACCACTAATGTCGTAAGAGTGTCTGAACTTGCATACACCGCTGAAAAAGCTCTCAAATTTCATGTAAAATCCGAGGTTGGAGCGTGCATCATTGACTGCCAAAGATTCCTTTCAGCTTGTTTCGCGTTTCTATCCAGAAACTTGCGAAACAGCGAACCCAGCGAGAGTGTCCGGCCTAGCTCTCGGCAAACTGAAGGATCGATTATTACGGTAATATAATAAAATGATCCATCTAGGGATTGAGCCGAGGACCTTCCGATTACCTCAGGCCCTTACTAACCGAAAATGATGATAAAGTAGTTGTGGCTCCCAAAGAGGAGGAAGACACACTTTTCGAGACTGTAAAGTAATTTGTATCATGACAATTTGCACGCATGCGCAAGACGTTCAGATATATCTCAGAACAGTCATTGCTGAACGCTAGCAACTTTCAGCGAGTGGATCCTGAATCGGGAATAATGATACAAGTAATCGATCTCCCGATCGATGGATTCAAGAAATACTGCTCTAAGGTCGCGACCGGCTATTGTCAAGATGCCCCCCAACCCGCTGATCCATCCAAGAAAAATTATGTATTATTGGTCCCTGGTTCGATTCCCGGCTTGGGTATTATTGCTGCAGGTTTACACTTATCGTATTACACTACAGAATCTCCATAAAGATAAGGAGTATCGAATACTTGGCCGAAGTTATACTTTTCGCGACGCTGACGGCCACGTAATCCCCATGACTTCTTAAGCAGGAAATTTCTCAGTTCTCTCCGGGCAGTCTACCGAGTGCCATAGTTCCAATCAGGTTTTCGCGAACATTAGTACCGGTAGTGAGGAGGCCATGGGTGTGGTGGGCTTAACGGTGAGACGTGAATTTCTTGGCGCGTGACCATCTACTATGCGATCCATTTGCAGCCATTACTACGAGCTGGCGAATCTTTCATATTTCACAGTGGAGTGAGGATACCAACGACCGAGGTGCGATTCGAACTCGGGACCTCTTGGTTACGAAAAATGTTTCAGACTGGTACGTTCACGGGAGCCCTCGAAATAGGCTGTGGTAAAAAGGCAAAAGATGATGATGCAGAAGTGATAAATGCGACACCCCGAACTCGATCTCGACGCCTTTCGATTAGGCTTCTGATGAGGCTGATGTTGTCAAACGTGAACGTTTGGATGTCCGATATCGGAAGTGGGAATATTTCGCTCATATCGAGCCAAATCATTTATTATTAGGCATAAAGACGAATCAAAAGATGTCTTCTTCCTATCACTTCCAGATGTCGCCTTCAAACCGACAGCGGTCGCCGTGAAATTGCAAGACAACTTCGACAGGTATTTTCTTCCAATAGAATCACTACACCTGTTTTTCACACCTTGGGCTCTTGGATTGCATTCTTTCAACTTTGACATTGCAGATTTCGCTACTTTGCCGAACGTGTGGAGCATCTGTCCGCACTTGGCTACATCGATGAGACCGCAGAGGGCTTCCCTCCGGGGTATTGGACGAAGCGTCGGAAACCTGTAGGAGAGAAAACCCAAAGTATCTTGACTGGCGTTATTTCGTGGCGCAGCGGTCGTTTTTTAGAAGGAAAGGTGGAGGCCCCAGATGACCCGATGGATTGATTTTCTTTTTGTCGGTACCGTTTGAGTTCTCAGTTGCAAAGCGGAACTTTGAGCTGCCGTCAAGTTGCGAAATACGATGGTGTAGCGGTTCTATGGTGTAACGGTTAGCACTCCAGACTCTGAATCTGGCGATCTGGGTTCGAATCCCGGTAGAACCTGTTTTAACATCCCCATCATTCGTGCATATTTCGAGACCGAAAGTCAGAGGCTCCTTTGAGAGCTGATACCCATCCCCTACCAGAAGTTACACTAATAAACTGGTCAAATAACGCGACAGCGATCAGCAGTCGTGAAGCTGTTGTTGTTGTGTCATGGATGATCGATTTCAATCACATACCATTCGAAGGCAAACTATCCGTGTCCCACCCATCTAGTTCTTCAAGAGCCACACGAGCCATAACCTATTATACTAAGTATTTCTACCCACGTTAGCATGTACTAACATACCTCAATACTGTCATCCGCTTGGGCAACCGGTTCCCTAAATAAACACGATCTATTATTTATCAATAATATTCATCCATGTTGAACGTCACTCGTTTTTACATGGGGAAACAAACTATTAAATTACGAGTAACCGTATTTTCGACCAATAATGTTGGTATCAACAGTGTCACGCAGCGAATGCAATTATACGGTTTCGATGAAGCCTCACCTTGCCGAAGACACTCCATCACTGGACCGGTCGACTGAAGTGGAGGTAGCACCACCAACTATTGGCTGAAGGTAGAGTCTGGAAAAGCAGTAGCGAGAGTGACCCTACCGACTGCCTTGGCGGTGCCCGACGTGGTCCTCTGGAAGCTGGGAGTGGTATGAATACTGTACTTGCTGTCATCGGATCACCGTTATTGTCAGAGCTCTGCGATACATCACCACACAGAGTGGCATCCTTATCAACAACTGCATGAGAAACAGCCACAACATCTTACCAGCTTATGGGCAGCGACAGGGCTCGTCAGACCTGATAGTTCATCGTAATCAACTCTCTTCATTCTCTCCTCTCGAATTTCATCAGCGACCGAACGAGACAACTGAGAATGAACTAATGATGCCAAAATGTCAGTTAGCGCATACTCGATCCACAAAATGCTCAGCTTCATTTCTGGTGAAATCGCCAGGACTGCGGTCCTCTCGGCCATCATTGCTTTCCACTCTATTCAAACGGCCTGTATGCTGCAATTTGCCATCAATATCACTGTCACACTACTCTCATGGTCTTTCACAGTGTTCTCCATTTCCTTCACTTGCCCTAAACACAACGGCTGCCACCTGGCGCCATCTGCACCACTTTACCTTCGACGGTTGCTAGTCTGTCTGAATAGCCTGTCTCACTCAAGAGGATTTGAATACCGATTTTATCATCTTCCTAAGTACATTCAAGATCACTTGAGGTTCCGGCTGTAACGATAGCTAACTTCGCGTATCCGAGCTTGAACTCGGTTCCCATCGACTTCAACCACTTGGATTCGTTCCAGAATATCGCCTAATCATCAAGATTCACAACGATAGTTTTCCAATTCACCTACTCGCACTCAGATCACCCACAGCTTCTCCGTTCGAGGTCGATGACGGTAAACCTGATAAGACGAAAGTTTTTAGCTGGGCTTTGTAAAACCGTTGAACTAGTTTCTCTCAGAGGGGCGAAACGATTTTCTGAATTGTTCGTGATCAAATTGACGAGTGAGATAGGGCTGAGGCCGCAGCCCAGGCTCGAGCTTACCCGCACTTTCCACCTTATCCATTCGCCGACTGAGATCCTCCAATCCTAAGAGTAAGGTTCTTATAACATGCAAGATTTGAATAGTTCTACGATAGGAGAGGCCAGCAACGTCATCAGATCGATGCCGGGCAGGATCTTCACCACGTAACTCTGCTATCTGAACGCCGACTCAGTCTCTCACAGATTTCGTGCCTCACGTTTCTTCTAAGATCTTCGATATGTTCGTAGAAGTCTCTGAGCATCTCCCCGTAGTATTCACCATCAACTTTACTCTTTACTAAAATAGCACCAACCAGGGATCGAACTTGACACCTTCAACCCATACCATCTTCAACAGTCTTCATTTTCTCTGCCTCCACGAATTCGCGTAGCATCCCATGCATCTGAGCAGTGCAATATAGGGCCCAGCTAGCCTACGCCAGTGGCACTAGTAACTCCTGGAATCTACACAGTGTAGCACACACTCTCAGTTCAATCAGCGCTTAATGAGTGTCACCAGTAAAGAGTTAGACCTAGAAGGTTCTGAGTCCCACGATACATACAAGATGCTTTATATTTTTTTTCTGCGAGGAATTACACTGTTCATGATTCCCGAATGTACTCGAATGTACCTCAGCCACAGTGGATGCAAGACTTCCTATCCTAATATCATGCTCGTCTACTTGGAATCTTGTTTCGTGTAGCGCTACCTGATGGACGTAGCTGAAAAAGATACTCTCACATCCAACCTACATTCAACTTTTTAACCGCATCGTGAATCTCATCAATCACGCGCTGTGAGCTTTCCTGTCTTGCGCACGCATTTCCACGCGGTTCATTATTTTTGCTATTGGCCCGTTCTGAGTATCTTTGTGTATCGGTACTTATCGTCATATTTACCTTCGAGTCTGAATATCCTATCAGAAGCTTGTCGTATCACCTTGTTGACCTCTTCAAGGCTATTGTGAAGATGCTACGGAACAGAAAGATTGACAGTGCAGTATCATCGCTCACATTTTGCTCGGCAAGAATCTCTTCAACTCTAACATCAAGCCGCTCATGATGGCTGTTGGTTTCCACCATAAGTTGCTTCCTTGCCGAAACCACAGCCTGGCTAATCTGGTCAAATGAAAGTGTCCGAGGGATAACCCGACGGTCGACCTTCTCCTTTATATCATCTACACTTTCATTGCCAAACTTCGTTGAGGCCATTTGCTCGCTGGAAAGCTTGTCAATTCTCGCCCGAGCCTGCCAGTGCGCTACTATCATGGGATTGACTCAATTGGGTTACATCATTAATCCCATTGTACATATCATCACAGCGAGAATCGAACTTCTTAGCTACCTCATCAACGACATTCTCGAGCTCGGAATTGGGTACGAATTTTTTGCACATCTGACAATCTTGAAAACTTCACAGTTCGCAGTAGTCATATCGAAAAGGAAGTCACCTCGCGTAGCCGCCCCTCCAGCTGGTCGATCTGGTTGCCCTTGCTCCGTTCGAAGCTCTTCTGCCATTTATTTATACTCTCCGTGATTTCACGATGGCCGTCACTCAACCTCACAGGAAACAAGTAACACCAATGTCGATGTGATGACCTCACTTTGCTCTTAGTGCATCCTCCACATCACGTACTGCATCATTAACAATACAATGTGTTCCATCAATCGTTTGAGCTTCACGAAGTGCAACTTTGACGTCTCTTGGCAAGGGTATTTACTTTAGGAACTGGCGTATATTATTCACCTCATTTCAGCTGTTAAGGTCTCCATCCTTTTCCGCAAATCTTGAGCCTACGTAAGTGTTTTTGAACTACTGTGACAGAATGTCTCACTGTAGATTTGAGCTTCGATAAAGATTCTGCGTCACTTCTGAAGCCGGCCATTTGATCTAGACTTTTCTTCTGCTGCCGGATTTCCTCTCGCATGGCCGTCATCTCGCTGATCAAGAACCGACTACTCCGGTCACCCCCGGGGCAGATATTAAATGCAAAAATATACCACGAGCCGAGCTTGTTTAGTGGCTATGAAGACTGCCTCAAACGCGGAAGGTCACGGGTTCGATCCCCGCCCACTCCCTACTTCCGGCATAATGCGAGATTATCGGCCAACCTTTGATCTGCAGTAGCCAGCCAAGCTTGCAGTTCCCTTCTCATATCCTCACTCATGCTGTCTTGAATCTGATCATTTGAGTGTGCTGTCCTTTCAACGCCAATTGGTACTGATTTCATATTCCTCATGGTGAATGTAAGACCATCGAGAGCTTCCTGTTGTTTCAACAATGCTGTGGTTACATCAAACCTATCGAACAATACAACTCAGTAATTGGAATGTTAAGGTCACTAATCGACGGGTAGACCGCGAGGAATCTAATGTCGCATCATAATGCTCGGCTACATACCGAGCTTGACCTACTACTAGTCTGAATTGAGCACTTTGACTACAAACAATGGTCAAAGTAGCAAGTGTTACTCACTATTGGTGATACAATAGATACCTACCTTGGTGGTTCTGTTGGATGCCCACATTCTGAAGTTGTGTACATATTACGATCAGCTGAGGCTGGAGTAGGAACCCATTGTATCATACCACGAGATGGCTGAAAACAGGTATCGTAAACGATAACGTCAATGCTTCAAGCCAAATACTGTCAGGATCGGCGGCATTCAAAATCATATACCCGATAAGATATCATTTATGGCAGTTGTATCGTATTCCGCCGAGCAATAACAAATGATGAGAATCTGTTGTCACCCTCTGTAATCAAATGCTGACACTTCAACTGCTAGCGTTATGCGTACAGCTGGGGAAGCACTCCGGAATCCGGTAATATATTCTCCTGATCTTCCTATGCTTGATAAGTGCTTATCAGTCTCAGCCAAGATGGCAGCCACTACCGAAGGATCATATCTAGAAGGAGGTATAAAAGAGCACTTTGCAGCTAAAGTTACCTCCTATTTGATACAGCTAAGCCAGCCCTAGGTGTGGACATGAAGCTTTCTGGCAGTGCACTAAACAAACTGGGTAGATCACTCATTAGGCCGCCTTCTCTATCCAGTGTTCCTCTTATCGAAGAAAACCCTGTACGAATCGCTCCCGCATTCCAGCGATTCTGGCTGGTACAGTTAAGTGTACTGTGCATCCCAATGTAACACCCCTTGACGCATACTAGTAAGAGTTTCCCACTAAGTGGTTCAACGACTCGAGTGGCATTAGGTTGACGTTCGATTCATATTGAATACAACGCGATAGCCACTGGTAGTGCTCAACACAAGTGCATATATCTCGTATTCGTAAAATTTCATGTATAATTCGTTATACACAACGACAAACCAAGTGACTGTGTAATCGTAACTGGATACTGAAGTGCTACTCAAGGTAACTCAGACTCGGGAGGAATAACGTCAGGGAGGACCTTGCCAGGGTTAAGTATCCCACGAGGATCAAATAGCCCCTTCAAATGTTTCATATAATCGACAGCCAATGCTGGTTTGCTATAGAAGATCTGATTCCTCTTAAGTGTACCTGAGATAGAAATGAATGACATGCTATGTTTAAGACCAACCCAGGTATAAAATCAGCCCGACCAAGAGCACTTATCAAAAACTAGAGTTTCATCGCTGCTGCTTTTGTAGCAGCGGGTATACACGATAGACATTCCAACAAGAAAAGCAGGGGCTCGGTAAGGCTAAAGAATACGTTGAAGATGGACACAATTATGGCAACAATCGCATATTCCTTCTATGAACGCTGACCTAGTCCATGCTCTCCACTTATGCTGCCTCGCATTTCTTGTACGTAATCGAAGACAACAGTATCTATCTCTTCATGAACGAGAGCCTAAAAAGTAAAAATACCCAACTTGGGGATCGAACCATGGACCAATCGGGAGCTTAGCAGTGCTAAGAGAATTTACTACAAAGGTCGCTCGTATCGCGAAACTGGAATAAATGCATGGGCGGCCTGTGGCATGACGACCCCGCGTTATTGAGCGTGGGCATCTATGAATAGGAGCGAAGTTGTCCTCGTTATAAGACATACCTCGCTATCAACAGGAACACTGCCACCAGCTACTCCAGTGTTGCCGCCTTGTATCGATATTGGTATATAGTTAGCATTGCAATACTTAACAGCTTTGGCAACCTCTTGAGTATTATTCGGTCGCAATACAACATTTGAGTGACCTGAGGGTATTGTGACATTACTACTTCACATGAGCGATTCTCACCGGAAACCGTGTGGAACCAGTCATTATTGTAATGAGACAGATCGTCCTTATCAGCCACCAACACATTCGATACCAAATCTTGCAGATGGGATATATCGCTGGCAGTGGGTGGACGAAGGTTCGAGGATGTAGCCGCTGATGAGAAATGGCGTGCTAGTGAGGCGGACCATCTCAGCTGACAACTTGAGACATGTGAAGAGCGCGTTAGAATCATTCTAGTCCATTGAATAAAATTGAATGCCGATCCAGTAACTTTGAGCACACATTGATGTACACACATTTGAGAATACATATCCTCGATGCCTGGTGCGTTGATATCCCTCGTATCACGGAAATGAAGCGTGACATCTCGCCGATGCGCATGCGTGCGTGACCGAGAAGCGGACTAGCCTACATTTACTTCGAAACACTTCGTGTGCCGAATATTAAAATCCTGAATGTTCGTCCGCGAACTAGCTACTCAAGACAATGGGAAGGTGAGCTCGTATCATGGAAAGCGAACAGCTCAGACGAAATGATACAGGTAATGATCAATCGTGTCACGAGCTGGACATCCCCATTGTGGATTTCCGTCATTCGAGCGAGTCCCGCCCATCCGAAGCCGAATAGAAAGCTACAATCCGTTTTAACTGGGCTACATTGGAGATGCATTTCGAGACCATCGATTTGGTAGTTATTTGCATAATCCTACCAACATCGGCAGTAGGCGATAAAATATGAAAGAGACGCCGAACCTTTAGTGTAGCTTAGTTTTAGGTCAAGTGGAAGATCCCGGCGGTCTGTGTATATATAGGCTGTCCCCACAAATCTCTACATGTTTCGAAGTCAATACTCGCCAGGTCGACTACCACGGTTGAGACAATTAACTCTCAGCCACCCGTTCTGGTCGCATTCTGTTGGTCTATCGTATTTATGTTACATTTTCCGTAATGTGGAGCAAGTGCACAGTGACGCTCACACATGCTACCCTCGGAGTCTTACTTCCGTCACACCGGACTTGGGTCTCGAACACGGGATTTAAAAACTGGCTTCAATATCCATTATAGATTCAAGGTGATGGTCCTGTATTGGACACCAAAGAGTGTGCTACCAAATGCAGAATTAAAGTCAAACTCTGTTGGCTGGAGGATGCCATAGACAACTTCATACATAGCATCAAAACACCATTATCTGTATTGTCGGTCTGCAACGACACGATTACAGTTCGCGTGTGAGACCCTCTTAGCAACACATTACTGTAAATTCCACAGTGCCTATGAACCTCAGTTTGGCAGGCTGCTGCTTGTTAAGCGTCTCCCGAGATAATTACGACATTTAAACGCAAGTGCCATAATATATAACTAGGATGATTATGATGATATAAACTGCTTCTTGTTGTTTTACCACAGTGTCTTAACAGTAGTCGTAATATGAAATAATATCTCGATAGGAGTTATGATGAAGTTGTACACAACAATAACTACGACATCAATGACAGTAAACAGGTAGCATCAATATCACTAAACACGCTCCTCCGGTCAGCATTCCTGCATTTTATGTTTGCAATGAACAACAACAGTGCGATTATTTAGCGAGTTTTACGATGAACCTCTTGTCAATACTGAAGTGCTACTCAAGGTAACTCAGACTCGGGAGGAATAACGTCAGGGAGGACCTTGCCAGGGTTAAGTATCCCACGAGGATCAAATAGCCCCTTCAAATTTTTCATATAATCGACAGCCAATGCTGGTTTGCTATAGAAGATCTGATTCCTCTTAAGTGTACCTGAGATATCAAATAACAGACGACAAGCTTTGAGTCGCGACATACCTAGACCATGCTCGCCGGCTATACTTCCTCGCATGTCCTTAACGTATTCATAAATCTCGGTATCCAATTCCTTATGGATGGGAGTCTGAGGAAATGACAATTGCCAAGGTTGGGAATCGAACTTGGGTTGGCTTACCGCGTAACTCACAGTGGGATCCGAAACGATGTTGAGATGCAGGTTGCCATCTCCAACATGACCATAACCGACAACGCGACGAATCTGGAAAGAGCATTATGTCGCGCGCCACGAAAATACATACCTCTCCTCTGCGGTGGAACTCTCTGCGAACGTGGCGCACTAAATCATCCATGGCACTCACTGGCAACGATACATCATATCTGAAAAGATACGAAATAGGTTGAGTTGGGAGCGACTCGATGCCCACTACTTATGGAGCACGCCTTCTCTGTTCAATGCAACGGGGATGTTCTCACGAATCCTCCACAAGTCCTGAAGATTAGACACTGATGCAGCAAAACGATCACGTGATCGATTGCCCTACCCTCTCCTGTTTACTGTCATGAGATAGCATTCCTTCCACTGGCACGCCGCCATGTGACTCTGCCTCTTCAACAAAGTTGTTAATCTTCAACTCGATATTGTGCGGGTTGTTTCCGTTAACCTATTCGAACGAAGCATGTTTTAATTTCATCGGGGTCAATTGAAGCTCACCTCGACTAGTGCATAGTAGTCCTGTTCCTCACTTCTCCTTCCTGGGGGAAGATTCTTCAATAAATCGTTAAAACCGTTTTCTTGGAGGCACTTCACACATTGACCATCGAAATACTCAAAAGCACTAAGTGACTCGCCAAGTGCAGCCTTTGCAACCGACAATAAACGAATAACTTCATTAAATGAAGATACTCGTAATAATGCAGCCTAAATAGGAGGCGAAAGATATCATCCAACGCACTGTGAAGAATATCCACTCACTTGAGAAGCTCTTGGAATTGGATAACATAACATAGCGACTTTCGTAATAATACCAAGAGTGCCTTCTGATCCGATAAAAAGTTGCTTCAGATCATATCCTTAGAAGGAAGACAATAAGATAACACATGCTGCTAGAAACTCCTTACCTGTGTTATCCTTCCTAAGAGCTCTCATCAAATCAAGAATCTTCCCTTCGGCTGTTACAACTTCAAGTCCAAGAATAGTTCCTCTTAATGAACCATAACGTAATAATCGAAGGCCACCAGCATTAGTGGCAACATTACCTAATCAAATGTATTATCAGTCATTTATGTAATTCTTACCTCCAACGAGGCATTGTGCCTTCGAGCCGATATCATAAGGTGGCATTAATCCATAGTTCTCCAACTCATCCATTAAATTCTGTAGGATTACTCCAGATTCGCAAGTAGCAATAGAGTCCGCTGTATTAACCGAGAGTATCTTATTAAGCCTCTCTAAGCTCATCACAACCTAAACAAAACAGCGATCTGACTTCGATAGGCATGCATACAGTAGCTACCAGCAATTCTAGGATGGGAACGAAACACTCAATTCCATAAAGTTAAATAACATCAAGAGTACGACCTCAAGAGCATTCTCGATATTCTCGTCACACCCATAGAAGAGATACCAAGAAGTAACTATAACTTACCTCGCTATCAACAGGAACACTCCCTCCAACTAGCCCAGTGTTGCCACCTTGTATCGATATTGGTATATAATTATCATTGCAATACTTAACAGCTTTGGCAACCTCTTGAGTAGTCTTCGGTCGCAATACAACATTTGAGTGACCTGAGGTGGAGGAGAAGTAACATGACAATTTAGAAGTGAACTAACCTGATCGAGTTCGCAACCAGTCATTATTGTAATGAGACAGATCATCCTTATCAGCCACCAACACATTCGATACCAAATCTTGCAGATGGGATATATCGCTGGCAGTGGGTGGACGAAGGTTCGAGGATGTAGCCGCTGATGAGAAATGACGAGCCACAGCCGCGGAGAGGGTCGGGACTCCGACTGCCAAAGCTGGCCGTGCCAAAGAGCTCATCGCTCCCCGGAAAAGTTGCGGGCTCAACATTTGATAAAAGTTATTGACGGGAGAAAAATAACTGCAGAAATTAGGCAAGTGGCAAAATACAATCACTGGATTATAATGTGTGAAATTTATTGGTATTTTTGGTACTAATCAACTTCTGGTGGATCGTTTTGATTATTCATATTTCTCGCCAAGTTCATGAACGTATGGGCGGCCCACTCATCGAATGCTGTCTGAATAACAAACACATGCCCGCAAGCTGACCTATTCTGTATCTTATCTAGTTTACCTCCTCAGAAGGATTTGCCTTCCGTCGCTGACGTTCCTTCCTCTCATTTCGCTCCCTCCGGAGCTTCTCGGCAGATTCTAAAATACGACGCTGCGACACGCAACTCTCCTTATCTCGTGCTGCTATCAAAGCCGCTTGGTTGAGAATCTGAGCTCGATGCATGCAAAATACTTACTAGGTTAACCCATACGCATTACATGTTCTATGTCAGCACCGGTCATTCCTTCAGTAGCGGCCGCTAATTTAGCATTGTCGACATCTTCGCCCAATTTCAATTTTCTCCCGTGGATAGCGAAGCACTGCTCTCGTGCAGCAGAGTCGGGCAAAGATACATGAATACAACGATCAAATCTGAAAGCGAGAAAGATACTAAATAGGTTGCCTCGAGTACACCTACCTCCCTGGGCGAGTAAGGGAGGAATCCAAACCATCAAATCTGTTAGTTGCTGCCATAACCACTACTCCATCACGATCGGATATGCCATCCTAACATCACAAGCACTTAACAATCCAACAGCCGCTGGTAAAAGATTCCATAATAGACGACACACCAAAAGGGGTTGGAAGAATTGACCAATCATTGTTCAGATTACCGATACTTCTCGTACAATATTCCAGACCGCGTTAATTATGAAAGTGTTACTACCATCTCAATTAACAATTGATTAATTGTTTGTGTGTATTCTTGACCATCTCCTCCTCTGAAGTCTAACATAAGACAGTTAATGCTTTCTCATCAACAATCTTCCTACTTCGACTTCCAATAGCATCCAGTTCATCTATAAATAAGATACACGGAGATACAGCCCGCGCCTGAATGGAGAATGAAGGTGGCTTTATTACCACTCCCAATGAAACATCACCTGTGCGAAGACCTCTCTCACACGTTTAGCGCCCTGACCAACATACACCTCAACAAACTCCGATCCGCTTGCATATAAGAATGGGATATCACTGAATAATACATTCCAAGGATTAGCCGAGTTAACCAGCAGCTTACTTAGCCTCACCAGCAGTCGCTCGACCAAGCAGTGTCTTACCAACTCCACTAGGTCCTTCTAACAGAACTCCTAATGGCGGCCTCGCTCCCAAGGAACTGACAAGAAGGAGATGTGAAGCGACGGAAAAATGGCTTACGAAAATGACTGAGGGTCTCGGAGGTATTGAACTATCTCTCGTAGCTCAACTTTTGTTTGTTCATGACCGGCCACGTCGGCGAACTTTGTGACATTCTTAGTAGTGGAAGCAGTTGGTGCTGAAAAAGATACGCTTGTCGAGAGGAAAACTGGCTAACAACCCTAGCTGAACCTTCCCCGAGAGGCTGTCCCCATAATTGTGTCAAAGACGCGACTTTTAGCTTCTTGATTCTCGACGGTAGTTTCCACAGTAGAGATATGAAGCCTATCCGTGCGGTTGATAACAGTGCTTAAGACCGTGCTAGAGGTGACTGGGCAGTTCCTCTGGCTAGCACACACGTCCCAAATCGATGGGAGTATAATAATAATGAGTCTATTGTTGATAGTATGCCAATGAGAGCAGCAAGCAAGGATCAACAGCCTCATCCATACCAACTTATCACAGTGCCGTACAATATAGTACATAGAACACTATAATATATAGTATTACAATGGTTAACTTACTAAGGGCGCAACACACACACTAGTAATAACGGTTTGTACGCTCATGCTCAGGTAGCTATCAAGTCAAGATCCTGTCCACATCAGACAGACGCATTCAATTGTGTATGGTCAAGAAGGCAGCTTTTGTACAGCATCCCATTCATAGTAATCTCTGTTCGCGCGCTAATACTAGAGGGCGCGCTAGCCTGGTAAAGGTTGCCCCGCGCGATATGTGACCGCCAAAGGGACAGCGTTACACAAGCTGCGGTAAGCAAACAAATGAACACCCACCGTGGGGCTCGAACCCACGACCACAAGGTTAAGAGCCTTGCGCTCTACCGACTGAGCTAGACGGGCAATTGATGAATACAGGAGTCCCAAAACGCCTACAAAGCAGCGTCGTACTTTTCTTAGCCCCGAATACTCCGTTGACTCCGTCGCCAGAGTACATTCGATACAGTATGAGAAAGCCCGCCAGAGATGCCGTCCATCCAATCAAGTCAGCCATCATTTGCAGCATAGCCAACTGAATAGTGACATTAAGTCACGCGCCACAAAATCATCACTATATCATACTGAAGCCTCGGCCTCTGTGCTAGTGTAACACTTAACGCCCTTTTCCATTGCTTCATTTGCGACCATCTCGCTGCTGCCCGGCAAAGCAATCGTTAATGCCTCACAACTGCTGCCTGTCTTATCTCCACCATCAACTATACGATAACGTATCATCGGTGGCATCGTACCATCCCTACGAAGACTAATGCATGCTACCGTGGAAGGAGCCGCTGTCTTACATTGATGGAACAAACGCAATCTCATTGACCTTCGAGTCCTTCAGTTGTTTCCAAAAGCTAGAAAACGGTACCTGTAATAGGTTCTATGGCAATAAGCTCCACCAGATGCCACCTTTACTTCGGATACCTCGCTTCTCGTCGCTGGTGGTGGACTCGCTCTATGTCCTTCCAAACGGTTAACAAGCACAAAAGCCAACCCGAAACCCGCCATTGTACCGCTCAACCGAAGCGGGTCGATGTCGAAAGTCCATCGACCTTCCCTGACAAGCAACCATACATTATGCTCTATACCTCTAAGAGCAACGATCGTAATGCTAAAGCCTTGATCACCACTTGAGCATTATTATACGACGCAATGGATGTTTCTCGGATTCAGAGTCATAATTAAGGCATGAACTATTAAGTATTGCAACAGCCAAGTGAATGCTCCCCTATTACTTTTCATCCTTGTGAATATTGACTCCTATAACTCCCAAGGCTGAAGTAAGGAAGTCCATCGTGCAAGGCTCCACAAAAGACTTTCTGAAACGCCTTGGCGTAGAACTCAACAATGAAGGCTGATAGGAAAGTCTCGTTACTGGACACTTTTACGGCCTAATCGTTCTTGTCGAAACCTGGAGTAGGAATGACATTAACCCACAACCACACCCACTGATCGGAAAAACAGCGGCAAGCAAATGCATATTATGAAGCATACAAGAAGCGAGTTCAATAGAGCAAAATCAGGGTATTGGTAATCGAGACGACTTAACCCACCTGGTCGGAAACCTCCTGGCAAGAAGCTTGAGTTGAGCGTTGAAACTTGGAAGTAGTCACCACGTGTAAGGAAGAGCGTAGTTAACCATAGAAAGACACTCAACTTGACCAGAAAGTCACCAATCAACATAACCTAAAGAATCGACTCATCGAGCAACGGAATAATATGTAAAAAAGCGTCAGCCTGGGATTCGAACTCGAGCCCTACACTAGAGACTTAGAGTATAATAACGGCAGCCCGATGCCATCCTTATTACCTTATACCGATAATGTGGAGACCAAAGGTTGGTCATTACGACCAGTATGGGGTAGGAGAGGAAGTAAAGGATTCCAACAGCGCAGAACTTGTTGAGAAAATACTTCAATTTAGGACCTACAATGTGCAACTGAGCATAATGCAACAACGATACACCTCCGGTGGGGCTCGAACCCTCGACCATGGCGCTCTACCGAACTGAGCTACGCAGGCTTATATACCACCAAACGGAAACTCCCATTACTACTAGCCTGTTTTCCTGTATTGTTGATGGCCCAGAGAAACCATGCCAGAAGACACAATCTCATAGCGCATAACAAATACCCCGTTAAACCTGAACACGACCAAATGAAAAGACATCGATACAAATAGAAAGTAGACGACACAAGAAGGACAAAGCGCCGTTTGTGACCGTCACCTGCAGACTAATGAAATTGCAGCATCGATAGATGGAGTTAACCGTGAATTTATTACCTTCATTTTCATAGAACTTATAAGATGCATCATCCTTTATTTTACCAAATCCAACAATTAATATATGTATTATCTAAACAACCAAGTTATATACAAGCAATTGCGAACTTTCATGTGAGTGTAATCCTCCAACGCTAATAAGAAGCATCGGTGATATTTCAAGTAGGTCGGGATGAACTCGCATACGGAGTTCGGCATCGCCAATATTACCGCAACCATAAACACTATTGGAATAACAATATCCAAGTCGCCCAAATCTCTCTGTAACAGTGTGTAGCCCGACGCGATTAGAATGAGCAGTGAAGTAACTGCAGAACAGCTCAGTCAGTATGTATTCGTACTTCTTATATTAACAACCCAGGTTCGATTCCTCCCTCCTCTATATTACCCACAACTTCATCCACTACACTTAACATCTGCGATATCACATCCAAAGCCTTCAAACCATACCCATTCGACGCATACTTCCAAATATGAAGAACTTCAAATAGAATTACCAACGCCTGAAGCACTCATGAAAGAGAAATACCGTTCCTTAAATTATTCAGAGTATTAGCCGATCGCCACATCCTTGTTGAACGTGCAAGGGAAACCAACGATAAGGAGATGTTATCGAACGAGCAGCACTGCTATTTGTAGTGCAGCCCGAGACAGTAATTAAGTCAGGTGTAATATTCTCCAATTACCTGTATAGCAATTATACATGCTAAAGTTATCACGACAGGGTGAAGAGATTCCGCTGACTTAACGAATCTTACACAAGCCTTACAGAAGTAGTACATAAATGCCCCTGATAAAATATATGCCCAGCTAGAGGTATCAGAAATAACTACTTACCATATATAATAACTTCGAGTAGGAAAATCCACTGCACCCCACTCCGTTCCACCGAAAATTCACTGCCATCTGGCTGGTGCGCCACAAACTCGAACCTGATTGACTTTCTGTTAAAAACCCCTACGTAGGTCTCACCTAAGCCTCGCCGGTGAATTACCAAACTTTGGCGGATTGTCACAATCGCTTATAGCGAAATACCATACTTGAGGTCGATTGAGTGTATATAGATCACTCTGAAAAACACATTGAATGCTTTTATACATACATTATCCAACATCAGAAGAGGATGAAGCGTGAGAGCTGGAAAAGTTAGATCACCTGCTCAATTGTTGGGAAAGGTATCATCAAAATAATTATGATGAATTTGCACATCAAGTCCCTTGCCATTAATACTTATTCCAACCGTATCACACACATCCGCCCGATTCGAGCATCGATAACCGATTGGACTAGCTACTAATCCTTGCTGTTGTAATAATAATGTATTAATACATGTTACCGAATGACCGTTTAGCTGCTCACGGACGTTACCTCCAACCATTGAGACCATTCCCCATCGGCTGGTAACGTTATCATTGCACTGGAATGCCGCAAAGACCTTTTTTCACATTCTTCGAGAGCATCAACTTTAGCGAAGGCTTTTTCTTGATAACTGAATTGAAATTGCGCCTGTTTAGATGGGAAAGTATTACATGTCTATTGGGAGTAGCACTGGAGCTTCTGTATGATTTCTCGTGGTTCGAATCCGCAATTTCCAAGTTCCTCTTCCTGATACAGCGACACACCAATTAACCTCCTGCGTATCTTTCATGCTCAACCTTAGACACCTCTACTTAGTTTAATCAAGCATAGAGGTAGTTACACGCACCCTGTTCGACGGATGCAACACCGATGTCGGAATCAAATTGTTTGTATTGAAAACACGTCTGAAATCGACTCGGTTTTAAATGCTTTCTATATTGATATATTGATTATGCTTTTTTTCATTTTGAGCCCAAAATTTTGTACCCATAATCATATTTTAGAACGTCATAATACCTGTATAATATCCGAACTTCGATAAATATCTCCATTTAGAATCAGTTGTCCTATTCCCACCAAGCAGAATTGGTCCTGTCTGGAATTTACCATAAACCACCACGAGCAATGTTTGAATAAATACAAGTAAATAACATATCATTTGATAAACCAACTATAATAAACTATCACATATACGGATTGTCCGATATACACCTCTATTCCGCAAGCAATCTATTTCACAACCACATAATGTGAAGAATCTACCAAAGTAAAAGGATGCGCATGCGTGCAAAAATATAAATCTCACTGGGCTGGTTGGGAACTCTTCACTGAACTTCTTTGGCGGGATCATTCACCTTTTATAATTAATAATATGATTATGATCTTATACAATTATAACATAACGATTGTCCATACGGAGTTAGTTTGATGGACAGTTAAATGGTAAAGTGAATGGTTAAGAAAATATCATCTTGGAAGTTGCTATGACATTCTCAATAGTTTAAATGTCTCAACCAGCAGCCAAAAAAATGCGCTTGGAGGTTAATAAAGGTCGAGGGTTTAAAAGAGATATCTTGAGGTCCAAGCTTGCTTCTCGTACATACTTTAGATACGCCGTTGTTTCGCACAAGTTTCTTGCCGAAATTTTTGTGCCTATATTTGAACAGCCATGAGCTTATGACGTTCACTTCTACTTGCAAGAGTATCTTTATCGAATGTCAACCTCAACGTGATGCAGTATTGGATGCCAATAGGATATGTGTAATAACCGGGATATTATAGAATTCTATAAAGGGTGCTTTTCAATTGAGATGTATTTTCTAGGGCATACTTTATAGGAACACTCGAGGAGCACTATATAGTGATTATTAATATATTAATAATTACGAGTACAGTAAGTTGATCGACCTCATTTTGTATCTATTATTATTCAAGTAAAATAAATTCACTTGAGTACCTTCACTAGCCTCATTACCAAAACTGACGGCGTGCATTGTGAGGGGAATATGAAGCAAAAACCAAACGGGCTATGTTGATATTGGAGAGATTTGACGCGGTAGAGGAGTACAAAATAGAGTCGGAAAGAGCTAGGATATTTTGCTTATCACTGGGACTTCGTTGGGAAAATATTGTGTGATTATTCGGACAGCATAAATTACGAATCTCTCTGGGGCGAACTTTCATATGTGATAGGACCGACAAAACAGATACGAACGCGTCCGTTAATTAGATCTTAATAAATGTTTAGCGCAACGTTACGTGTGTTGGGTAACGCAATTGCTGATAATTGTTCTGTTAAATTTAAAACGATGCGCGCCGACGTGAAGCCCACACTCATTACTTCCTATTGTCGATCGCTCATATGAAGCACAGGGACTTGAGAATGCCATAATGTTTATATGAACACTTTTTACTATTAATAATGTATGGTATTATCAGTAGTAGAGTAAACCATATGCGTTATATTATCCATATAATATTAGACTGGCCATATATAACCTAGTATCTTTCCAATAGGATACATTATAGAGGGTATTGCATTTAGTATTTACTATCAGAGTCGTTGCGGTTTGGGTTTCACACTTCGTAGCCGATCAAGCTCATGTTATGGTCATACAACTGGTGGAGAAGTTGATGTTATTGAGCCACAATTATTAGTTGAAGAAATGTGCTCTAATTGTGGAAAACCCGTACGGTAAGTATCTAACCTCGAGGGTATCTTTACATTTCTAACCTTAAGAGTATCTTTACATTTCTAACCTTGAGAGTATCTTTACATTTCTAACCTTGAGAGTATCTCTACGTTTCTAACCTTGAGAGTATCTTCACATTTCTAACCTTGAGAGTATCTTTACATTTCTAACCTTGAGAGTATCTCTACGTTTCTAACCTTGAGAATATCTTTACATTTCTAACCTTAAGAGTATCTTTACATTTCTAACCTTAAGAGTATCTTTTCATTTCTAACCTTGAGAGTATCTTCAGATATGCTGAACATGATGGTAAATGTTGGTCGGTGATGATATACCCCGACAAGGAGCCATGCGATCCACCTCGATTGCACACCTTGAAAAGGAGGGATAGTCAAGTAGAGGCCGGTGCCTTTGTGGCACGGATACTATGTAATTATATTCATACCAACTTTCCCTCGATCATTTGAATAATGTTAAATGATAGCTTTGTCATTAGGTAATAAAGCGGCAATGAGGAAGTCCTCGGAGGACCTGAGCTCATCTGGTACGTATAATTATATCCATCCAATTGGTTATTACTCTGATGATGATTCCAGTAGTGATAGCGATGCATTCTTTTAGTATACTTACGTTTCTACCGATTATTCAAGGTATTGTTTTATAGTGGTGGAAATTATTAATGTATTTATAACATATTTATACTGCTTTACTGGCTCTATTTGAACGTGCTGTATCATGCCCTGGTTAATAGCAAGGCTTTCATAACTATTAACCTTCAATATAAACTTATGAAGTAATTTGGGAGATGCACAACATTTACAAAGTGCAAGTCTTGAGGAGCCCTTCGCGCTTTCCTTTTATGAGAAGGCTGGACTCACGTCAATTCCAATCAGAGAGTCGCAGGGCAATATCTAATACTTCGGAAATTCACCTTGATGCTCGAACCTATTGTATCTCTATCGCGCTTTGAAACGCTTGTTTTTCCAGTAAGCAGTTCCTTCATTATCATATGCCTCCATCGCGATCTAAACGTTCAAGTGCCAACTCATCGCACGGTATCATCGGCAACACGTTTGACAACGTGAGCGATATATTCATGCAGTTCGGTGGGGGGATGACAAATACTGGGTAATACGGGAAAAGGGACTCTCTATACCTAATGTCGACAGAGAGCAGATTTTCCTGTTATAACAAGTTTTACCTCATCAAATTCCATTTTTACCATTTGTGCTCCAATTATCTCCTGTGTCACATTATTGGTGAATCTCTTCTCGCAGTGTTGGACTGTTTCTTCGTTGAACCATACTAACAGTGGAGATATTCTTAATAATTGCTAGACCGGTGGGATTAGTTGTGAACCTACTAGATAGCTGTGTGGGTGGATTGAAGATATGAGGAGGGAGTGGTATCAGGTTCATGTCGGGCAGCACATTACTGACACTACAAGTACTAGTCCCTTCTGGAATGACGTTGCATATTCGTTATATTTGTTATTATCGTTTATATTATTGTATTTAATTAACTACGCATCGCAACTTTACAGCTTCTAATGGCGGTGTTCCTCGAGCCCTCCATTTTTGAGAAAGTGAGGAGAACTACGTATATTCTGTCTGTGAGATTCGAGCCGGGGACCTTTCGATTGTTAGGGGCACTGGTTTTGGTCGAAGTAGTGCAGCAGTTATCTATTGCGGACCAGACCCGAGCATCGGACAATTGTTCCGGAAGTTTGGCAAAAAAGATTCATTAACGAGAATAAAGGCGTTGGAGGAATTGCGTAGTAGGATTGAAAGCAGTGATGGTACGGGCGTGGGTTCGAACCCAGGATGAGACACTTTTTATTTCAGAAATAAACTCGAGTGGACTAGCAAGCATATTGGAACCATTTGCGGCACATTATAAGAGGTCGGCATTGTTGGACCCCGGTAGTATCTTAGGTTGTTGCGTGCAACATACTGCTTCGGTCAGATTGGCGTTGTCGAGCAGCGATGCACGGCATAGTAGCGTTGTTGGTGCAGAAGCTTAAAAAGGAAGCTGTCGCATATCTTCCAGAAATACTACCTTCACTTTACTTGGCGTCATTGTAAGCTCGTGAGACATTAAGTATCGATTCGACCGTCTTGCAACACATCCGAGTATTACCACAAATTAGCAAATTTCCGGTTTGTTGGAAACTTTCACCGGAAGTAAATAAAGGCATTGATGATTGCTATTCTGGCGGTGGACTGAACGGGCTTTCAACTCAACCTTCGAAATATCTTTTCAGATATGACACGCACTATGAAGTTTGCCGTTCAGCAAGCGCTGCTTTATCGTTGATGTTCCCTCACGAAAATAAACGGAGAATGGCAATCTTTGACAACTTCCGAGACCCTGTCCGGAAGCAGGTACGTACAATAATTTCGTGGCGCGTGAAATATCGTCTGGGCAGATATGCTGGTTGTTATCAGAAGAATGCACTCCACAAGAGCTGGATGATATATTTGGTGCGGGAGCATCCAAGGTTGACGCACGAGATGAAAGCGAGGAAAGATACGATCGCGCTTTATGTGCAGCTCTCACTGCGGTACCGAGGTAAATACATTCGCGCATCATCGTTGATAATCTTGCCCGTTTCGTCACATTAATTCCATTCGACACCGAAACCGAATGAAGGAGAGCCAGTACGTATCTAATCACCCTTCAAGGTCGAGGTGCCCTGTTTGAGGCTTCGTTAATTATAAACGATTACTTGACACTCTCCTTCGCTTGTTAATATCTATTCACAGTGTGCAGCACTACAGTGTTAAAATCAACGCATTTGGCACGCTTTCGAATTTCCGTTGCCTTCACAGCAGCAAGAAGGCATAAAACGGTTCTTGCAAGTACTATATGTTCATTAAGAGCGCTGAAAGTACAATATTTTTATTAATGTGGTCCAAATCATAGTATCGGTCATCCATTTCGTGTTTTAGATTCTCATTGGCCTATAATTCCAAGACAGACGTCGACCCAGCAATAGCGTCGTTGGACCTCACGAAGTTCTCATTGCCACCTTATCGCTCCGTGGTAATTATATATCAGATAATCGATCAACTGATCGATTTGGGGAGCGAGATTTCGATAATACCTTCTGTCATAGGTCCGTACAGCTGCTTTGGCACGGTGTTTGGTACCCCTTTTCAAGGATGGTATATTGAGGTCGAAGATACGGAATGAGCTCGATGCGCAAAAGATACTCAACTTGCTTTCCGCCACTATTGGCGATCTTACAGTCGGGAGGTCCACTGCAGATTTCATACAGCTTCTGGCTGAAGACAGGTAGTTCACTAAAATGCCCGCGCCCTGGCGATCGATTTTGTATTTTTTCTTTAGTGATTTTTGCTCGGAACTGGAAGCAAATCGTAAATTACGCCAAGCAGTGTGCTCGACAGTTTCAGGTGGAAGTGACACTGTTAAAGCGATGCCGAGCATTATTGCTGGAGTGAATAAATCTGAGGTGGGTTGTAGGGAATCTTGGACTTCTGTCGTTCAGTGGTATGGTGGATTGTGGATAAGCGAGGAGGCAGAGATAGGCGAAAGTCGAACCGCGTCGAATATCAAATGAGGATCAGATGCCATCACAAAACCTCTCTTAAAGGCCTCTCTCTCGAACGCCCCATGTGTCGCCAAAATATTAGAAGAGCGCCCTGGAGTCTCCCTGAAGTTCAGTCTGATACACATTCTTCTATCATTTCTGGAAATCCATAGCGTGAGAGATAATACCGAGGAAGCCTATGGCAACAGCTGTCGAGGTGGACACAAGTGAAATCACGGGGACTCGCACTTGGGTGACCATCGAACCGTTTACCAATTCCACGACTTCGATAATGGTTTACCATCCCTTATATCAATAAGGGATGTGTTTCAGGTGTTACTAAGATGGAGTGTAGAAGAATTGATGCCGAGCATTCTGAAGGCATTGGGAGCACCACAGCCAGCGCCACCACCAAGAGTTATATATCAAGTATGAGATTACCGCGCGCCAAGAAATATTGATGTCTCGTAACAGGTTTTCGGTGATTGCTTGGGTGTGATGGCGAGCAGTGAGGAATTCGTGGCGAGTTACAGCAATGAGATCGCTGAGCTTTTTATGGAGTTGGCGCGGCATTATGTTTATTCAGGTAAGTGTACCATCCGGGGTTCGAACCTGCGACTTTACATTTCAAAACCCATCTGATTCGACTTCATATGAATCGATGAATCCAAAGACACGCGCTTGTGTTAATTTGAGCGGCTGAATCTTTCAATGATGTATATGTGACGGCCGACGACCGAAAATAAGCTATAAAATCGAGGCGACTCGTTGAGCTCGACCGTTAAAATTTGCAGAAATGATAAAGTGCTGCCCCAATGAAAAATAAAATTTGCGAGCATACACCAATTCTAAGGAGAGCATTGATCGTGTAAGGGCGTTCAAAGGATTGAGGAACAAGTTCAACTTATATCCCAGCTAACACATTCCTAAGTGCGAATCAACGTGATGAAGGCCCTTCGCGCGTTAGACTCGGAATGACCTTCACACTGGGACGAATAATTTTGATGGAAACCCCTCGAAGTTTTACTTGACTCATTTGACGTAGCGACCAATTGTCCCGACTCCTATATCATCTATTTTCAGGCATCGATGATGCTTTACCACCACCAAGTTCAACATCGAAGATCCCACAAGTTTTAGATCGGTCCCTCAGCAAGTTGCCATCGAAGTTAGCTGATGCTATCCTTGAGGCGGCCGAAAAGGAGTTCCACGTGTATCCACGATTCCCGCAAATACTGGTGCGATGGCCGCGCTCACAATGTGTTGTGAAGGGCCTTTACGAGGAGAATTTGCGGCAAGAGCGCTGGGAGGAGGTAAAAGCGCTCGCCCAGATGATCGATTCGGTGAAAGTTGTGGAGGATTTGGTTGTAGAGGAGAATCTGCCAGAGGGAATGTGGGGAGTAGTGTATGAGAATTTGGAGGAGATTGAAGTCGAAAAACGTGAAGAAGTCTACATACTAATCTCAGATGTATTGAAGAGTCGTGGAGACTTTGAACGCTTGATTGATATACGGGATAGAACCAAGTGGCCAGAAGTCACTACCGCTTACCTTGATGATGCCGACACTGACGTTTTGGTAGAAGCAGTCGGGATATGTGCCCCTTGTCAAACACACTACAGCAACGGTTTGGTGTCCTTCGACTCGTGGTGTGAAAAGATAGCGCCTACTGGCCAATGCGAGAATTTGTTCACAACGGAGGAGTTTTGCACCAACTGGGGAGGAGGGGATATTGAAACTGCGCGCCGCGTTCGGGCGCAGGTTCTATCCCGGGCTGTGTCGATTTGCCTTTCCGAAAATGAAGAGGAACATTCATTCTGGCTCGATGTCATCGACCAAATTGCTACAAACGATCCTGACTCTTGCAACATCAGTAGACCGACCTGTGTGAAGGCTCTCATCGAAGATGGATTATTCTCCTCGCTTTGTAAGGTTTCTGATTGTTGGGCTCCGATGGCAAGCCTCTTTGGCGTATCTTGGCAAGACTTAGCCAACTCCTCATCCTTGAACCAGCTTCACTGCATTGGACCGATTAAAGCGCGAACTCTCTTGGAACAGGTCGGCCCTGTACATGATTTCGCGCGCCACGAAATTATACAGGCCGTCTTGGAAGTCACGCAGGCTCTTGGTGGGAGAATGAATAGCGGAATTGAAGACTTGATCGAAGGAGCTGAAAGCTATGAACAGCAAGAAGATATCTTCGCCGTTTTGGTTGAGCTTGTCGGGAAAGATCCTTCGGCTGATTGGAGGAGCTTGGTGGCACTCTTATTGGGGAAATTACGCAACATAGGAGTTGATGGTCTCGCTGAAAGCCTCATTGCAAACCCGCGGTTACTACAGATCGTTTTGAAAAAGAGAAGGGGTGAGATAACTGAGGAAACTCGGAAAGAAATACTAACTTACTGGTCGCCTAAGTTGTGTTCACGAACGCGAAGTACGGCAACTGACGCGGCGAGGGTGGTGGAAGCCCTGGGCGAAGGTGCTGAGATTGACGCGGACGTAGTGGAGAGGTTCGCCCATCTTCAAGAGAACGATGATCAGGGCGGAGTTGCATGCATATGGAAAATGGAAGGGATGGCGGAAAGTTGCGAAAAGATAAGTCAATTGAGTGTTGTGGATGATGACACCGTTGAACTGTTCATGAGATGCGGAAAGGAAGGTTTGGACCTTCTGGAGAACGCAGTGCTGAGAATGCCATGCGATGCCCAAATACCAGAGATTGCACTTGACGGACTTGAGACGGCTGCATCATCAGACTGGGTTATCAGGCTTTTGTCTGGTCGCCAGGGATGCTCCGAAGAACTAGTGAAATCTGGATGCCGACGCCTTGAGTCGTTCGAGGCTGGCGACGTGGCTATCAATAATAAATCTAGGAAGCTGCTTACTGATGGGTGTCTTGAACTCTGGTTATGGGCACTGCACAAGGACCCAGATTTTCTGTTTGAATCTGATACACGAAGTGTTTTTCAAGAAGTTATATCGGAGATTAGCGCGCATCCGATGACCGCTCCTATCAACGGCGAACTTGGACGGAAACTGCTTAAATTGGATTTGGTTGATGACGATCTGCTGCTTGGATGGAGAACGCTCACCATGTTATGTATGCGAGGATTCGAACCTTTAGACGAGAACAGTTCTCGTTGGTTGCTTCCGCAAGTTAAATCTGTTGTTGGTCCAATACTTATTGAATGGGAAGCCAATGAATGCAAAGAAGTGTCCGAGGTTGAATCGCAGTATACACCATCTATTAGGGAGCTACTAGCAACAAAGGAAGCCGCCGATGGCCTTAGAACTGAACTTAGAATCACATTGCCACAAGATTGGCCATTGGCTAAAGCTCATGTGAAGGTACCACCGAGGTTTGAGATAGATAGGGAATTCTATGGTCATTCGTTTACTACGTTTCCGCCTAAATAAAAATGTCATGAACTTCCATGTAGAATGATTCGGTGGAGCTTATCAGGATAGATGATTACCGTCACAATGTTGTTTGAGTACACTTACTGTTTAGGTATCCCCGATACCAGGCGTGCCGTCATCTCGTAACAATAAGCTAGCCCTTGCTGTTCTCCGTGAGATGACCAAGAGTGGCATGAGTTCGACGCTCAAGATTTGGTCAGGGAATGTTGATAGAATATTTGACGGTGTTGAGCCATGTGTTATCTGTTATAGTATTGTTAGCATAGATAGCAACAGTCTGCCTAATAAACAGTGTAGAACTTGTAAGAATAAGTTCCACAGTGATTGCATATATCGGTGGTTTCGGACCAGTCAAAAGACAACTTGCCCTCTCTGTCAGAGTCTCTTTTAATAGTCTCTTCTACCATTTGTATCCACTGTTCATGCGCAATTTGGTGTTATTGTTATAAATTGTGCAGAGTGATATTTGGGGATCAGAAGGGCTTCTACAGGGCTGGTGTACTTGGGTTTTTACTCTTTGAAAAACGATTGAGTAGGCTTTTGTAAGAGCGCTTTCTGGGGGAGTACAGAGCCTCTACAGAGAAATGTTCTTTTTTGACTATCCTTCTCGACAAAGCGAGTGAGGTGGTGACTTTTCGGTAGCGGTGGCAACTCAAAGTGGTCCTACAACCACTCGTATCAGCGAGGTGTCCTATTTAGGGAATGTCAGCTTATCTGTAGTGGTTGAAAGCTTCGCGAACTTATTCGAATCTTAAGGGAAAGCTAGTCTCCTCCATTATAACCGCTTTTTGAATTTTAGAGCTGGAAGCGCAGTAGAGATGCAACATAGTGGCGGCTATTCAAGGCTCCTTCCTTGAGGAGCACCTCGAAGAAGGTGATCGGTGCGTGCTCTCAGTTCATTTTAGTGATATTAAAGGTTTCAAGAAATATTTGCGGGTTCGATTCCATGCAGCTGCAGTTCTACTTCAATTGCCGTACGGAGACCCAAAGAAGGGTCTGAGCAGGGAGTAAGCTCGGTCCGAATGAGTTTATGCCGAAAAGTTCAAAAAGCCGATTAGAAAGCACCCATACATGCTACAAGCATCTTCCACTCCTCCGTTGGGGAGCTTTGCTTAGGGCCTATATGTTCCGCCCATCTTGGAGTCCTTTCTAAGAGAGCCTCTACTTTATCACACTCAGTGTTATCAGGAAGCTGTTCACAGAATCTTCGGACACCATACGGCTCATCAGCAAGTTTGCCTTGCTCAAAAAGCTATACGAGAATTTAAATTGTCCAAGTCGACCCTGCAAAATGGTCAGCTGCGTCGCGCTGTACAACTGGCATTTTGGTGCTAATCGAGTATAATGGTTTCAAGACCGCAGACTACAGTAACAGATTGATGATTTGCGTTTGTCTATCCAAGCTGATACACAGCCGCCATCCATCCAAAGTGGGGCGGCATCATTCTCAAACCTTTTACATCATTCTCTTAACCTTATGTAATTACACGCCCCCTGTGATGGGAGATAAATGTTCATAGAGAACACCCTGTATCACATCAGGCTCTTAATCGCTTAGCTTGACATGTACGACCACTAGTTGTGCGTATTGCAGGTCGACAAGCGAAAGTATTAGAGAATTTTGTAGAGACGTTAGCGCCAAAAAAAGTAGCGATCGCATCTAGAGATGCGTTATCACTCCTGTGCGATGAGTGAGCAACAGAAACCACTGCGTGGGGTGAGCGAACACCCCTGTGGCGGACTAGTCGCACCGTGTGCAAACACACGTAGCAATTTAGACGCTGACTGATTTTACAGATTGACAATATATTCCTCGCCAATGAACTATCAGCTACATCATTCATTAACAATGACGCTTCTGCCTGTTGATTGATTCACGAGATATCTTCCTTTGTGTCGTGGAGCGATTTTCCGTGTCGATAAATTCAAAGGCTGACTTTCGTGCCCGTTGCGTACAAACTCTGGTTGCAGCTTCTTTTATTGACCTCACACAGCTTGACTAATGTCTTATCCCATACTGGTCAATGACCAGTGGTCATCACTCATAACCTTCATGATGGGCTGATATACGCCATGGTAAGCTGTTTGTGTTGTGGAGCGTATCACGTCTAGTTGCTTGAGCGCCTTTGTGGAGCTCCAGAATTGGAGCTGGAATCTGTGTTATGGAGCCGTACAGGATTACCAATTATAGCTTGGGCATGCTAGTATCAATATATGTTAGTGCTACAATGCATCCTTGCGGACTGGAATGCTGTATTTTTTTGTAATCTAGTAGTCGCGTGACGTGAATTCTTCTGTGAGGCTTATACGTTGGCTCTGAGTGCACTTCTAATGTTATTCAATCTTTTTTCAGATTTTTAACTTCCCTGGAGTTATTTTATGCCAAGAGCAAGTAATCCAAGGTGGTTGGTTTTATTTTCTTTGGTGTGGTCTGTACTATCTACTCCGGCCGACTGGTGTGAAAAGCATAATGCAACTGATATTATTGATTCTATATGTTATCCCAATATGCTTCCACCAGGGCATATCACTGTAGATGCCTTCAGCATCGATTCGCAAAGCCGATGGTATGTTGCTGGTTCTTCTGATATCGACAATAAACCTACTTTATGGCGAGTGGCAAGTACGCTCGACTCTTATGAAATAATCGCTGAAGGTGATAGGCTTATTGACGTCCAAGTTACCCTGGACGGTTCCAACGTTTTCGCGGTTACAGCGAATTCTGCAATTCGGTCCTATCACACAGATGTTAAAGATACATTTGATATCATCGAACCGGAAGATGCCAGTTTCTCTTGGAGTGGTGTTGCATATGATGACTCTTCAAATACCCTTTATGCTACTGCTTCTAAAAAGAATGTTGTTTATCAATATACCAAAATTGGTGATTCCTGGTCTTCTCGCACTCTAGTAGCCGGAAAACCATCATTTGAAGCATCTGATGGTGCTGATGGTTTAGACACTCCTACTGTGGTACGCTGGCATGATGGTTTCTTGTTTATTCGTGTGCATTCTGGAAACGATGGCATATGGCAATGGAAGCCCTTTGATTCAGAGGCCACTCAGACCTTCACTGACATTTATGTTTATGGTTCCCGGGGTCTAGCGATCTCCCCCGATAATTATGTTTATTATAGTAAAACTAATAATAAAGTTTACAGAAAGCCAATTGTTAACCCTCCCATTGGCCCCGGGGAGATATTCGCAGGTGCATGTGGCTGTGGGTCAGCTCCAAATCAGTTCTGTAACAGCAAGAATAGTAATCTGGTGACCTTCCTTCCGAGTGGTCAGATTATCATTCAAGATTATCCTGATTTGTATGGTAACCCCGACGACCTGCGTTATCGATGGGTTAGCTGGGACCCTGAGAAGCTCCCTATTCCTGCGTGTAGTTCCAGTACAACTACTACTAGTGGTCCTGTGACCAGTACAACTACTACTAGTGGTCCTGTGACCAGTACAACTAC